>PVKS010023994.1:0-31681 GCA_004027875.1 Aplodontia rufa | reverse complement strand
GAAGAATAAGTTGGGTCAATATGCCCTACCCAAAAATCCTCTTCAAAAAAGTAATGATGATTTTTACTTTTATTTTTTGTTTTGTTTTTCTTTAGCCTTTCTTTTTTTATTGAGAAATTTATTTGTTGAACGATATGTTTTTAACGAAATAATGTCATATGTATATAGATTCTGAAGATTAGATTTACCCCCAAGAGTACCCCCGCAATTACCCACCCTTATCCCTCCCTTCCCCTTCTCACAACATCTCTAAAAATATATTAGGTTGTATAACATTACAATTTATCCGGATTTAACACATGATAATAGACCTCCTTTCTCAATGGCCAGGGTCTAGTTCGAGCCTCCAAAGATGAATGAAGACATTTGACCCTTGGTTCTCTGGGTTGTGCTGATTTCACTCAGCATAATTTCATCCATAGCCATCCATTTACTTTCAAAGGCTGCAATATCATTGTTTCTAATTGCCAAGTAGAACTCCATGGTATATATATACCACAGTTTTTGGATCCATTCATCCAGTGAGGGACATCTGGGTTGTTTCCATAATTTAGCTGTTGTAAATTGAGCTGCTATGAACATAGATACTGCTGTGTCGCTGTAATATGCTGATTCTAAATCCCCTGGAAAAATACCCAGGAGAGGAATAGCAGGATCATATGGTGGGCTCATCCCTAGTTTTCTGAGGGTTCTCCACACTGCTTTCCAGAAGGGCTGTACCAGTCTGCAGCTCCACCAACAGTGTGTTAGTGTGCCTATCTCTCCACAGCCCCTCCAGCATCTATTATTGTTTATTTTCTTCATTTTTGCCATTCTGACTGGCATGAGGTGATATCTTAATGTAGTTTCCATTTGCATTTCTCTGATTACCAGTGATTTAGAGCACTTTCTCATGTATTCTTGGCTTGATCAATGTCCTCTGTTGAGAAGTTTCTATTTAGCTCTTTGGCCCATTTATTGATTGGGTTGTTTGTGTTTTTGAAGTTGAGGTTTTTGAGGATTTTGTAGATTCTGGATATGAGTCCCCTGTCTGAGGAATCATAGCCCATGATTCTCTCCATTTCCGTAGGAAACCTCTTGACTCTTTTGATTGTCTCCTTGGCAGTGCAAAAGATTTTTAGCTTAATGGCATCCCATTCACTGATTTTTGACTAACTTCCTTCACTTTAGGAGACATGTTGAGAAAGTCTTTGCCTATTCCCAAATGCTGAAGTGTTGGACCTAATTTGTCTTCCATCAATTTGCAAGGTAGCTGGTTTAATTCCTAGCTCCCTGATCCATTTTGATTTGATTCTCATGCAAGGAGAAAGATATGGGTCTAATTTCAACTTTCTGCAAGTGGCTGTCTAGTTTATCCAGCACCATTTGTTGAAGAGGCTATCTCTCCTCCATGTAATATTTTGCCCCTCTGTCAAAATCAGATGTTTAAAGATTTGAGGGTTTGCTTCAGGGTCTTCTATTCTACTCCATTGGTCTTCTTTCCTATCTTGATACCAGTACCATGCTGTCTTTGTTACTAGAGCTCTATAGTATAGTTTTAAGTCTAGTATGGCAAAACCGCCTGTTTCATCTTTCTTGCTTAGTAGTGTTTTGGCAATTCTAGGTTTCTTATTGTTCCAAATGAATTTGAGGATTGCTTATTCTAAGTCTGTAAAGAACAACATAGGTATCTTTATAGGGATAGAATTAAATCTATATAAAGCTTTCGGTAGAATGGCCATTTTTATTATATTAATTCTGCCTAACCAAGAGCATAGTATGAAGGATTAAACCCACATTCCCAGCTCGCTCTCTCTTTCTTGCCTCCTCTCTCTCTCTCTCTCTCTCTATACATATATATATATACACACACACACACACACACATATATATATATTCACACTTTATTCTATTGGTGCATTACGGTTGTACATAATGAAGGGATTTGTTGTCATATATTCACACATGCATATAATATAATACAACAATATACTTTGGCCAACATCCCTCTCCATCACTCCCCTACCTCCCTCCTCCCATACCCTGGTCTTTGCCTCTCTTTCTGGACTATACATTTATTCTAATGTAACCATGTGCATTGTCATAATTTTATATCTATGAAAAACATTTATATATAGTGTGCGTGTATACACACATACTATTGTCAAATATAGTATATACAATGACATAAGAGCTAGGAGTGTACCTTGTTTTAACTCAGTTCCAGTATTTTCCCATCCCCTCTCTCCCTTCCACCCCCTGTTCTTTTTAGATACACTTGACAATAGAATAAACATTAAAAATTTTATAAAAGCATGCAGGATAACTTATTCTAATTCAGTCCCCAGTATCCCCCACCCCCATCTCCGCCCACTAATGCTATTTCTATTTCTATTTTATTTTGAGATAGGGTCGCACTAAGTTGTTTAGGGCCTCGCAAAGTTGCTGAGGCTGGCTTTGAACTTGTGATCCTCATGTCTCAGGCTCCCTAGAGGCTAAGATTAGAGGCATGTGCCACTGCACCTAGACCAAATAGTAACAATTATTAAAGTCAAGATAAAGACAAAACAGTAGTAAACAAGAATTGACAGCAAAAGAGAAAACTTATACCACATACAGAAATCACTGTCAAAAGTAGAGTCAAGTCTTAAATGTGAGCAAAAAACCTACAACAGTTTTAGAAGACAATTTATAACAGAATTTTTTGAATATTAAAGCAGTGAAAGATTTCTAAAACAAAACACCAAAATCTCTCTTCTAAAACAAGAAATAAGATTTATACATTGAATCACAAAATATAGTAGTAACATTGTTCCCCACAAAGCATAATAAAAAGCTTCAAGGCACAAACTAAGATTTTTGAGATGTATATATACATATATGAGATTGTGTATGTGTAGATACACACAAACACACATGCACATTCACAAAAGGATTCCTATACAAAACAATGAACTCCCATAAGTCAATAAGAAATCACACACAGAGGTACCAAGAATACCCCTTGGGACCTGACCCACCACCACCTGGGCCCAGGCCCCTGGACCCAGCTGGCCCAGAAAGGCGCCCAAGACACCCTGTGAGGACCAAATACCAGGATCTGCCCAACTGCTGCACATGCCCAGGCTCTTGGCCCAGAGCATACAATGTGCCTCGGTCAACCCCAAAGATCCCACATCCACAGAAAACCAGCTGTTGTGCATGCCCAGGCCTTTGGTCCTGACACCAGTAGGTCCCCAGCACACCTTGAGGAGACCACCCAGAGCTACCCAGCAGCAGCGCATACCCACCAGATCCAGATATATTGGGCCCATACTCACAGCCAAGGATCCCAGGTTCCATTGCAAAGCACAGGTAGGCTTGTTCTGGCCCACACCATGCCTCCAAAACCCCAGGACCCAGCTATGCACCCCTGGTGCTGGGCTTCAACAGCCCAGTGGGCTACCCCACAACCCTACCAGGTTCCAGATTCGCATCCTGGAACCTACATCCAAAAGGTGCAACAAAACAAGGTTCCATACAGAAGTAGCTTTCTAGAGGAAGGCAGTCATCAGAGAGGCAGTGTCTGAACTGACCTTTTGACCACCAAGAAGCAGCACCCAGAGACTTGCCTTGCTTCCACACAGGGAACTTCATTTCAAAGATCAGAAGAAGCTTTTCAAAGAGGAGGAATCAAATTAGAAAAGGTTCACCATGGGGCTGGAGCAGTGGCTCAGCAGTTATGGTGCTTTCCTTGCATGCTCAAGAACGGGTTCAAAACCCAGCACCATGTACACATTAAAGTGTCCAAGCAACAAAAGCCACATGAAAATCTAAATAAAATTAATTCTGTCTCCCCCGCTTTTTCTCTCTGTCCCTTCTCTTAAAAAAAAAAAAAAAAAAAGAAAGAAAGAAAAAGAAAAGAAAGAAAAAGTTCACCTTGAACATATAACAACCCTACCAAGGAGCCCATGGGGAGGGAGCAGGATGAATGCTTAGAAAAAAAAATTATCAATGATCTGATTACTAAAAGGAACAATGAACTACGAGAAGATTTAAAGAAGGCACTAAGTGAGAAAACTCAAGAGATGAAAAACTCTACTATCAAAGAAATTAACACACAGAAAAAGAAAGTGACGAAGCTAAAATTTTCAGTCAATCACATCAGAGGAACAATGGAAGACTTTAATAATAGACTAACTTCTATGGAAAACAGAACCTCAGCTCTTGAAGAAAGAACTTCTGACAATGAGGATAGGTTGAGTAAGCTTGAGTGCATGGGTGAAAAAAAGAAAAAAACTCAGAGTATGAGCGGAAATTTCAAAATGTCTAGGATGAAATCAGAAGAAACAATGTAAGAGTAATTGAGATACAAGAGGAAATCGAAATGCAAATGAAGAACATTCTCAACAAAATTATTAAAGAAAATTTTGCTCATATTAAAATAGAGTCAGATATGCTCATTCAGAAAGCATCCTATAGGATAGCTAATAGGCTTAATGAAAAGAGAAGCTCACCAGACACATCATATTCAAAAGGTATAACAGGGGGCTTGAGCAGTGACTCAGTGGTTACGATGCTTGCCTGACATGCACAAGGATGAAGGTTCAAACCCCAGCACCAGGTACACAACAGTGTCAGAGCAACAAAAATCACATGAGAAACTTAATAAAGTTGATTCTCTCTTTTTCTCTCTTTCACTATCCCTCTCTTTCTTAAAAAGAAAAAAGTACAACAGGGAAATCAATGAAAGCATATGAAAAGCGGCAAGAGAGAAACACCAAATCACATTCAGAGGCAAACCAATAAGGATCACCACAGATTTTTCAGTTCAGAATCGAGAAGCAAGAAGATCCTGGAAGAAGATATTTCAATCTCTAAATGACCACAACCTGCAGCCAAGAATGCAATACACAGTAAAACTCAGCTTCAAATTCGATGGGAAAATAAGAACATTTCACAATAAGATCAAACTGGAAGCATTCATGAACAGAAAACCAACATTACAAAAAATCCTCAAAGATAAAAACTCTAGATAGAACAAGCAAGCAAGTTTCAAAACCCACAGAGAAAATTTAATAAAAGTACACACTATCAAAAAATAACCAAGAAAGCACAGAACTCACTAATAAACCATGATGACTATGAACCACAACCACATAACTATGAATGGTCTCAACATACCAATCAAAAGACAGACTGGATCAAAAAACATAATCAATAATATGCAGCTTACAGGAGACCCATCTTACAGCCAAAAGCATCCACAGATTGATGGTGAAAAAATGGGGAAAAAATCTACCAGGCTTACGGCCCAAGAAAGCAAGCTGGTGTTGTTATAAATGAAATCAAACACGTGGTTGGGTGTGGGTGAGCAAGGCAGAAATTTTACTTCGGCTGAAGGGTGAAAGAAAAATGCGCGCCTCGCAAGGAAGTGAGGGGTTTTTAATTCCAACCTGACGCAACACTGCCCTTTGCCCTAATTGGAGGAGCTCAGGTGCACAGTCTGCGCGATTGACTATGATTAGGTGGAGGCAGGTGCAAGAGGGATTAGGCAGCGACTGGGAGAGAATGGGGGTGGGGGTCGCCGCACACGTGGCGAGGGTCATAGTGATTCCAAGTTCACTGAAAAAAGATGGCTGGGTACCGGAAGGGGTCCTTGGAAAGAAGTGGGAGGACACAGGTGGGTGTACACAGGTGAGGGAGTTACTATCTTCAAAGGGGGAGGGGGATCTAAAATGGAGGTAGTAAAAGGAGGTAGTAGATTATACATCACAATCTTTCAAGTTTGACAGAAAAGATATATATCTCACAGTGTTGACTGCAACCAAAATTTAATCAGAAGAGATAAAGTAGGCCACAACATCATAGTTAAGAGTACAAATACATTAGGAAGATATAACCATAGTAAATATCAACACTCCATACATGAATGCTCCCAAGTATATGGAAAAAAAACCCTATGATGTAAAACCACTTATAGACCCCAACACAATAATACTGGGAGTCTTTAATACTCCTCCATCACCAATAGACAGACTGTCAAATAAAAAAAAAAACAAAAAACTAAGAGATCTCTACCCTAAACAACACCATAAATCAAATGGACTTAACAGACATATATAGACTATTCCACCCCAAACTGGCTGATTTACCTTCTTCACAGTAGCACGTGGATCCTTCTCCAAAATAGATCGTATTCTAGGTCACAAAGATAATCTCAGCAAATTTTTAAAAAGTAGATATTATCCCATGTATTCTATCAGACCACAACATCATGATCCTAGCAATTAACAGCCAAAATAATAACAGAAAATATATACATGGAGATTGAATACTATCCTATTGAATGAAGAAAAGATCCAAGAAAACATGAGAGCAGAAATCAAGAAATTCTTAGAAGCAAATGAGAATGAAGATACAACATATGGAAACTTCTGGGACACATGAAACCATTCTTTTTTAAAAATACATTTTATTAAGGAATTGAGTTATTGTAAACCATAAATGCATTTAAAGTAACAATATGATATGCATATACACTTAAACCAGAATTACCCCCTAGATCCCTTCCTATTCTCCCTCCCCCATCTCCCATCTACTCTATCCCCCTCACTACATATCTATGATTGCCCTTAATTATGTGTTACTATGCCTTTGTTCGGTCTAATACATAAGATTAACTACCTTTCACACAGGCCTAGGTTTAGTTCCAGCCTCCACAAATGAGTGAAAACATTTGACCCTTGACTCTCTGCATTTGGCTAACTTTGCTCAACATGATTTCTTCCATCATCATCCATTTTCCTTCAAAGGCTGCAATTTCGTTATTTCTAATTGCTGAGTAGAACTCCATGGTATACATATATACCACAGTTATTGGATCCATTCATCCAATGAGGGGCATATGGGTTGGTGCCATAATATAGCTATTGTAAACTGAACTGCTATGAACATGATTTTGCAGTGTCGCTATAATATGTTGATTCTAACTCCTCTGGGAAAATACTCAGAGGAATGATTGCTGGATCATACAGCGGGTCAATCCTTAATTTTTTGAGGATTCTCCACACTTCTGAAAACATTCTTAAGGGGAAAATTTATAGCACTGAGTATCTACATTAAAAAATCTGGAGAGATCCCAAATAAATAAGCCTATGCTCCACCTCAAAGCCTTAAAAAAGGAAGAACAATCTAATCCCAAAGTCAGCAGACGGCAGGAAATAATCAAGACTAGGGAGGAAACCAATGAAATCAAGAACAAACAATAAAAATATCAATGAAACAAAGAAGTCATTCTTCAAAAAACTAAATAAAATTGACCAATCTCTCACCAATCTCACAAAAGAAGAACTGAAATCAACAAAATCACCAAGAAAATGGTGTGATCACTATTAACCCCATGGAAATCCAATGGATTATCAGAGGATATTTTGAAAAACTATTCTCCTCTAAATTAGAAAATCTGGAAGACATGGACAAATTTCTAGACACTTCCAACACCCCCACATTGACACAGAATGTTAATGAAAGCCTGGACAGTCCAATAACAGGCACTGAAATCAAAATAGCAATTAAAAGCCTTCTAAAGAAGAGAAGCTCAGGACCTGATGGATTCCTGGCCGAATTTTACCACTCTTATAATGAGAAGCTAACACCTCTCCTCATTCAGTTATTCCAAGAAACTGAAAAAGAGGGAATTCTCCGAAACCTTTTTTATGAGGCAACCATAACCCTAATACCAAAACCAAACAAAGACACATCAAAAAAGAAAACTACAGACCAATATCCCTGATGAACATCAACACAAAAATCCTTAATAAAGTTCCAGCAAACCACATTCAAACACACATCAAGAAGATAATTCATGGGCTGGAGCGGTGACTTAGCGGTTATAGCAGTTGTCCAGCATATGCAAGTATACGGGTTCAAACCCCAGCACCCATAAACACAACTAAGTGTCAGAGCAACGAAAGCCATGTGAAAAACTCAATAAAAATTGATTCACTCTCTCTCTCACACTGTCCTTCTCTCTTTAAAAAAAAAAAAAAAAAAGATAATTCATGGGACTGGAGTGGTGGCTCAGCAGTTGTGGCGCTTACTCGGCATGTGCAAGGATGTTGATTCATACCCCAGCACTACGCACACAATGAAGTGTTGGAACAACAAAAGACACATGGAAAACTAAATAAAACTGATTCTCTCTTTCTCTCTCTCACTTCCTCTCTCTCTTAAAAAAAAAAAAAGGAAGAAGATAATTCATAGTGACCAAGTGCTTTATTCCAGAGAAACAAGGTTGGTTCATCATACACAAATCAATAAATGTACTTCATCACTTAAACAGAATTCAGGAGAAAAAAACATATGATCATCTCAATTGATACACAAAAGTCCTTCAATAAAATCAAATACTGATTTATGCTTAAAACTCTGGAGAAGATAGAGATCAAATGAACATATCTTAACTATGTAAAGACCATATATGGCAAATCCACAGTTAGTATAATACTAAACGGAGAAAAGCTGAAAGCATTTCCACTAAACTTGGGAACAAGACAAGGCTGCGTCTCTCACCACTTTTGTTCAATATACACCTTAAGACCCTAGCTGAAGCAATCAGGCAAGAGAAGGCTCAAAGGGATAAGAATAGGATGAGAGGAAGTCAAACTATCCCTTTTTGTTGATGACATGACCCTGTATCTGGAAAATCCAAAAACTGCCAGAAAACTGCTTGAGCCTATAAACAGATTTAGCAAAGTGGCAGGCTCCAAGATCAACATCCATAAATCAATAGCTTTCAATATTGTTCTGCCCTAACAATAATAGGGCAGAAGAAGAAATTAGGAAATCAGTCCCATTCACAATATCCTCAAAAAGAATAAAATACTTGGGAATTAATCTAACAAGCAAGGCAAAAGACCTTTACAATGAAATCTATAGAACTCTGAAAAAGAAACTGAAGACTTGAGAAGATAGAAAGACATTATATGTTCTTGATTAGGCAGAATCAATACAATTAAAATGGCCATTCTGCCAAAAGTGCTGTACAAATTAAATGCAATTCCCATCAAGATACCAATGATATTCTTCATGGATATAGAAAAAGCAATTCTCAAATTCATTTTTAGTAACAAGAAACCCAGAATAGCCAAAACATTACTAAGCAAGAAAAATGAAACAGGTGGTTTTACAATACCAGATCTAAAATTATACTATAGAGATGTAGTAACAAAAACAGCATGGTGTTAGTATCAAAATAGGCATGAAGACAAATGGAATAGAAGACTCTGAGAGAAACCTACAAATCTTCAGACATCTCATATTTGACAAAGGGGGTTGAAATATAACATGAAGTAATGACGACCTATTCAACAAATGGTTCTGGGCAAATTGGACAACCACTTGCAGAAAGTTGAAATTAGATTCTTACCTCACACCTTGCACAAAAATCAAATCAAAATGATTCAAGGAACAAGTAATTAAACCAGCTATCATACAACTGCTAGAAGAAAAATTAGGACCAACACTCCAGCATATGGGAGTAGGCAATAACTTTCTCAATAAGACTCCCTGAGAGAAAAATTAAAGTGAAGAATCAATGAGTGAGAAGCCATTAAACTAAAAAGCTTTTACTCAGCCAAGGAAGTGGTCAAGACTGTCAAGAGAGAACCTAGAGAATGGGAGATAATCATGGCCTGTGATTCTTCTGGCAGGGGACTAATACCCAAAATTTACAAAGAACTCAAGAAACTTACTATCAAAAACACAAGCAATTAGATCAATACATGGGCCAGAGAGCTAAAGAGAAACTTCTGAATAGAGGAAATCGAGCAAGCCACTGAATACATGAGAAAGTGTTCTAAATTACTAGTAATCAGAGAAATGCAAACCAAAACTACACTAAGATTTCACCTCGGTCCAGTCAGATTGGCAAAGATGAAGAATAAAACAGTAACAAATGCTGGTGGGGTTGTGGGGAGACAGGAACGCTCACACACTATTGGTGGAACTGCAGACTGGTATAGCCACTCTGGAAAGCAGTGTGGAGACTCCTCAAAAAATTAGGTATGGATCCACTGTACAAACCAGCTGTGCCTCTTCTGGATATTTTCCTAGAAGAGTTACAATCAGCACATTACTGTTACACAGCTACATCAATGTTTAGAGCAGCTCAATTTACAATAGCTAAATTATGGAATCATCCCAGATGCACTTCAATGATGAATGGATCCAAAAAACTGTGAGAGATACACCCCACACACACACATGTACATACATACTATGGAGTTCTACTCAGCTATTAAGAAACAATAATGTTACAACCTTTGAATATAAGTGGATGGCAATTGAAGAAATTGTGCTGAGTGAAACTAGCCAAACCTAGAGACTCACGGCACAAATGTTTTCCCTCATTTTGTGGAGGCTGGAACTAATCCCAGGCTTGAGTGAAATGCAGTCAACTGCATGTACTAGACCAAAGTCAAAGCAACACATAATCTAGGGAAACCATAGATGTGTAGGGTGGCGCAGAGGAGAGGAAAGGTAGAAGGGAACTGTGAGGGAGGGAGGAGAAGGAGGGATCTGGGGTGGGGGGATCAACAATGTATATTACTCTTTATTCACCTGAGAAGCCTAATAATAATACTTATGCAATTATTTAATTATGAATAAAAAAGATGGAGTGAAAAAAGGAAGTCACAGAAAAATTGGCAGAAGAGCTCTTCAAAGAAAAATTTAAAAAATAGTTCATAAACCTCCAAAAGGACATTCAATCTTATCACAACTGAGGTAACTGCGAACTAAACCAAGATACAATTTCAGACCCACAAGATTGACAAATATTTTCAAATTCCAACAAATACAAATGTTGTCAGAATGTCAAATGTGAGGCATTCAACAATATTTTCAGTGAAAGCAAAGCTGAGAATAGGCACTTTAAAAAATGAGTTTGGCATTTCTTGTAAAGCTGAACCTTCCCATATTCTGTGACCCTGCAAGTGTACTCCCAGGTGAACACAACCTAAAACATGGAGCCAAGGTGTCTGGGTCTATCAGCTGATAGAACATAGAAAAATATTCTTAGAAGCATTATTTGTACCAACAAAGCATCTTAGAATAGACTTATTTTCCATTAATAATGGAATGGATAAATATCATCGGTGGAAATGAAAATGATATGACTGCATCACCCATCAACATGGCTAAGACTCACAAATGTAACTGTGCATTAATGGCCACAGGAGTCTGAGGTGGACAAAAGATTCAAGGGAACTGAATGGAAGACCAAAGCTGGCAAAAGGAGGAAGGAGGAGCCAAAGTACCTAGAAAGACAAAGTCAGTGAGTGGACAGTCTGGGGAGATCTTAAGTTTCTCAAAGAGGCCAAGGAAGTACCTAGCATAAGAGGGAGTAGGTGGAGCATATCTAGTCAGCAGGGGTTTGGGAAAAGGTGTTTCAGTCCACTGAGAAGAGAGAGGAAATACATATTGGGGGAGGGCGAATAGATCATATTCCATTTAAGCCAACTTCTGACTATAGAGCTCTAAAAAAAAAGTCCATTTAATATCTCATCAGGTTTCACTAAGAGAAACAGTGGATAACTAGCAGTACTGAATTCTTTTCCTTTTTCTTCTTGTTAACCAAAGGTATTTATCAAGTGCCTTGAAATTGAAACCAAGAATCCTTTTATGACTCATATGTGAATAAAAGAGACATCTCAAAATGGTGTGCAAAAGGGCACAGTCTTCCCAAGATCCAGAAACACATCCAAAGATAGCTGAAAAGAAAGACACAGATAAACCATCATGAGTCCCCTGCCACACCAGAGCTGACCACAGGGAAATGTCAGAAAGAACCTCCTCCTGCTTCTGCTATTTTAAAACATGCCATGGGCTGGTGAGGTAGCTCAGCAGTTACAGTGCTTGCCTGACATGCATGAGGACACAGGTTCAAGCCCCAGCACCACGTACATAACAAAGTGATAGAGCAATGAAAGTCACATGAAAAACTAAAAATAAATTATCTTTCTCTCTCTTCACTATACCTCTCTCTCTTAAAAAAAAAAATGCCAGGGTCATATTTTACAGTAGTATATCCTGAACCCTGTCACAATCTAAAAATCCATTTAAATGGGTAAACACTTCACTATGCAAAACTAAAGAAAGAATTAGTAAATTATAAAATAAGGCAGAAGAAATCTCCAAAAGTAGAGATAATGGAGGATGTAAAAGAGAAGTCAATAGGTAAAGAGGCTAAATGCAGAGCTCTAACATAATAGAAAGTTCTAGAAGAAAAGAATCAAGAAAACTGAAGAAGTAACATTTCAACAGATAAAGGCTGGATTTTTTCCAAAATTGTAGAAAATCACAATTGTCAGATTACAAACATCATGTAAGAGTTAAAAAAAAATCATAGACCCACATCATAATGAAAAAGCAGACCATTAAGGGCAATAAGAGAAAAACATAAAATGACTTTCCAGGAAATACATTGCCTACATAGGAAAGACAGTAAGATTGACAGTGGACTTCTCAATAGTAATAACAGAAAAATATTACCAAAATATGGAGAGAAATAAATGTGAACTTAGAATTCTATTACATAAGAAAGGAGGGGAGATATATTTTCATACATATGAAAACTATTTTATTATCTACAATCTTTGTTAACAGTAACACTAAAGATGTACTTTAGTAGGAAGAAAATGAAATCCAAGGAGTAAATAAAGCAAAAATGAGAAAAGACAATAACGTGGATAATTAATGCTTATAAAATTAGTAAATACAAGAGTGATAATAAGAATTTGCACTACTAGTAATTGTGTGATGAGATAGTATGATACACTAGTTAAGAACACAGACTCTGAAACTGGACTGAGTTTGAATATGAACCAAAGTTATTTTTCAAACTAACTGGATCAAAGAATAAGTATGACATCTAAGAAATGTAATTCATATTTTTTGTCTTTGTTGACCTACTGTCAACTTTGATTAACAGAACAGCAATGTAAGGGCTCAGTTGAAGAGATGACTATGATTTTCAGATGAGTCGAACTTTCATTAGAAATCTTAAACAAAATATATTAAGGAAGAAAGTTTTCACAATTAAAAAAGTTTTTCATGGCTGCCTAATTTGGACATTCAAACTAAGAAGTAAAAATGCAATAACTCTGCAAAACAATTTTTTCTCTCTTAAAATCTTTCTCTGTAAAAAACTATCACCAAAGAGAAGGCAGACAGGTAGTGGGAAGAAAACTGTTTTGGACACACCTAGTAAGTCCTGCTGGACTTAAAAGAGATATGAAATCTAGTGTTGGTAAGGGTTTGACAAATTCTTTTAGTCTCTTACGATGAAAGTACCTATGGGGCAGGATTAAGTTTTTGTCTAATTCCTTTGGGTTATAACCAAAACTTATCACAGGTCAATTACATTTTTAATTCTCTATTTAAATGTTTAGTGTGAACATTTAAACATTTCTTTAGTTCTCTTTCCAATAAATATAGTATACTTTTGACAACCTCCTTCTCATCATTTTACAAGCCCTACAATGCTTTCAGATTCCTAAAGGATGGATACCAAACTCAATCTTCTACTTCCTACATAACTAGCTTAATTTCAAACACAATTGGCCTTTCTTTGGGTTGAATAGATTCAACTAAAACAGCTTTCACTCTGGCAAGCAATACCAAAAAGCTCTCTCATCAGGATCTCTCCATCATGTGATTCATTTCTATTTTATTGTTAATAACTATCATTTTCTAAGGCTTTAGTTATTTTATTCCAATCACACTTTAAATATTTTCCTTTTGAATTATTTTGGGGAGGTTTACTGGAGTCAGAACAAGTAGTGTCAGCATGCTTTCATTCAAGAAGTAAACTCTGGGAATTCCCACTTCTCAGGCTTTGTTCTGGTCAGATCATGTTTCTGCTTAAAAACCCTTATGGCTGCCATCTCTCCCGGAGGCGAGCCCAGGTCATTATGATGTTCTACAAGTCCACCTTCCCTCCATGTTCCACAATCTGTCTGACCTCTCCCTCACACTCTTGCTGTTTACACCGGCCTCCTCCTTGCTGCTCCTCTAAAAGGCCTGCTATATCCCCACCCTAGGATCTTTGTTTTTATTTTTCTCTCAGCCTGGGCAGCACTTTCTCTAGATACTCATGATTGCTTTCTTCCCCTCCCATTTTTCTCAATTGACGGTTTGACTTCCCCGGCCTTACACTAGATTATCAGTCTCAGTTTTTCATTCTTTGGCAGTAGTAATACATGTTCACAATTCTGGCCTCACAGTGGTCAAAATTCACCTCGCAGATCCTAGACTTTTAGCTTGACCATGTGACTTATTTTGCTCACTAGGAAGTTAGCAGATGTGATTCAAGCAGAGCCTTAAAATGTCTTGCACTGTTAAGCCTGGTCTCCTGCAGTCCATCTTTATGCAATGAAAAATAACATGATTCAGTATTCCAGTGGTGTCAGAACACTGGGAGACACACGGAGCACATCTGAATATAAACCCTAAGCTGAAGCCAAGTCTAGCCCAGATTATAAAAACCCTAGGAGAACCATACACAAACATGTCTGGTGTAAGCCACTGATTTTTAGGCTGTTTGTTACACAAGCATATTGTGATAAAAACAGAAACTGAGAACCACCAACACTCCAACAATTCACCCCCTTTCCAAGTTTATTTTTTTCATAGCACTTAAAATTAAGAGACCATATAATACACACCTTTATTTTCTATCCCTCTGTATCACATACATACACATGTCCCATACAGGAAATTGCTGTATAACTGTTATCATCCCTGGATTGAGAATATCTGGCAAGGGCTCAATAAACATTTGTTAAATGAAAAATAATATAGCTAGAGTCCCTGCACTCATAGAACTTACATTTTAGTAAGGAAAGCCAGAAAATCAATAAGTATGCAAAGAATTAGTTTTAGATAGTTATGAGTATTGTAAGGAAAATAAAGAGTTATGGATTAGAAATGATGAAGTACTAGTAGGAAGGGGTAATCAGGTGATTTTAGAAAAGAAAGTCGCCATGAGAGAGTATCATATAAGCCAAGTCCTGAATGCAGTTTGGAATACGTCTGGGGCAAACCATTCTATGTAAAGAAAACTGAAAATGCAAAGACACTATGGCAAGAACAAGCTTTTTCTACAAGAAAAAGAACAAGATCTTAGAATGGTAGGAGATAAAACATAGGTAGGCAAACATCAGATTACTGAGGGTTTCTGTATGGTCTCTTTGGATTGGTAATCCAATCACAGTTGGAAAGCCTTTGGAGAGTTCATGTAGGAAAATGGTTTGGTTTTTAGATTACTTTGTGTGTTACATGGATTACAGGGGACAAGAAGGGAGGTAGAGACATGAGTAAGGGAGTTACTACAGCAGCAAGGGCAAGAGAGGATGGTGGCCAGACTCTTATCAGAGGTACTGGCAGGGAAGGTGAGGTAACGGTAATAGCTCCTGAAAGTAGAGGTAATAGGACTTGCTGGCTGAATAGACAGCTGTGTCGTACAAGAGAAGGATTTGTCTGGAGTCTGAAGAGACTGGAATCAAGGATGGCCACTTAGTTTCTGTCCAAACAACTTACCAAATAGTAGTTTCATTAATTGAGTTGAAGGTGAGCAGTTACAGGGAAAAGACATAATGAGCTCCATTTTGTACACTTATTGATCAGCTTCTCTATACAAGGCACCGTGATACACAGAAGTCACAGGTAACTGTTCTGAAGAACACTTAAGCTTTTGTCGGTTGCTAAATAGAATCAATAGTTTCACTGCTATCTGGATTCTTCTAGATGCAACTCAGATCAAAATACAAACAAAATAGTCCAAGGCACATGTTATAAGTTTTCTTCCTGATCCCCATTCCCCTTTGTCCTTATTAAAGAATCTTGGTTGATTTGGTTTGGTCAGGACAAGTACGTGACCAGCTAAAGATATTTATCATATACACCATTTATGTTTTTAAAGAAGAAAATGGGAGAAAAGAATACATATTTGAGTTATCTTCCAGAAACATTTAAGAATCTTTACAAGGATAAAAGACAGATTATCAGCAGCAGTTAGTTATTGAGGGGAAAGAGCACAAAAGTAGAAGAATGAGGAAGATACAATGTGAAGTAAGATTTTACGCTTTGATAGTTCAAGTTTGATAATGTAGTGGTCATTCAAAAGAATTCAAAGGATTAATTTTTAAAAATTCACCTTCCAATATGTAACATCAAATCCCTTCACTATGTAAAATTATAATGCAGAAAGAAAACGCAAAAACAAACTCAGCTTCCCGGATTCCCTCACAGTTAGGGATGCTAGCCAAAGAGATAAAAATGAATGTCACTGAGAAGGGAGTCTCTTTCCTGGTAAGCACAAAGCCTAACAAGAAGCCTTCCACCTTTTGTCTTAGCTGTTTTCCCTCTTTGTACCTGGGATCTGAAGGATACAATGCTGCAGTTGGGGGTGACCATGTTGTGATGGAAGAACAAAAGCTGCACATTAAAAACAGCACAAGAAGCCACCATAAAGAAATGAGGTTCTTGATGGCCTCCTCAAGAAGCTAATCAGCTCCAAACTACCTACCTGTACTCCATGTTTT
This sequence comes from Aplodontia rufa, assembly GCA_004027875.1. Taxonomy (NCBI): domain Eukaryota; kingdom Metazoa; phylum Chordata; class Mammalia; order Rodentia; family Aplodontiidae; genus Aplodontia; species Aplodontia rufa. The sequence goes on along the minus strand of PVKS010023994.1, from coordinate 15,116 downwards.
ATGAGAGGATATTAGATTAATCCACTATTAGAGTTGAAATAAGGCTATATCTGATACAGTCTTAGAACCCAAGTTAAGCCTGCACCATGATACAAAGGTGGCTAATGAATGGTCACAAGGACAAGAAAAGGTGGCATTAGGAACATAATGCCCCAAGGCATTTCTATGTTAACTTCTAAGAATAAGTGGTTAAAAATAAGGAATCGTCATTTTCAGGTCTCATAATTTACACATTCTGATACATGGTTAGATGGCTGGGTTCCTCACACAAGAAAAAAAAGTTTCCATTGATTTCTTGTCTTATATTAATCATAAAGAGATGTTATGAAAAGTATAGAACAGAAGATTGAAGAGAAGAATTCTGATTCTTAATTAAATCTATCCATGATTTTTTTTTTTTTTGACAAATTCCACTCGGGATTTGGTATAAAATCACTTTGTTATCATTAGAATTTCATAATAAGAGTTACAAAATAGGTATTTCTAAAATTACAAAGCCTTAAATCCTCCTATTTTACTATTTTAAGATGTGGTCAAGAATTAAGTTTATAATAAGAATTATTCTTACATTTATGTTTGTTTTTCACTTTTAATTGCTTCTATAGGATATCTTCCTAAGAAGAAAAAAAAAAAACCAGAACGTTATTTGTGGTAAAGAGATCTTTTCAATTCAACTCTACCCTGGAATGAGATACATCTTTCCGCATAACACATATTTTGCAGAATTTCTCAGGAATACAGTGTATAAGCCTTGAATTACCATATATAACACTGCATGATGGACATGGTCACACATTTCATCCTCCTGATGTATCACAGATTTTCAAACCTGGTAGTCAAAAGGAATATGCAAGTGTGCTGAAAGATAATACCAAAGAATCTTTTTTTTTTTTTTTTAAAGAGAGAGGGGCAGTGAGAAAGAGAAAGAGAAAATCAATTTTTTATTTTAGTTTTTCATGTGGCTTTTGGTGCTTTGAGACTTCGTTGTGTAGGTGGTGCTGGGGTTTGAACTCACGTACTTGCGTCTGCCAGGCAAGCACCATAACCACTGAGCCACTGCTCTAGCCCCCCAAAGAATCTTAACAATCCTCTCCCTCTACCTTTTCACAAAAGGTCCAGCATATAAGCTTTTAAGCAAGGATCCACATTTTATATCAGATTCAACACCTACACTCTGTGTCTTAGTTTTCAAAAGTTCAAGACCAAACAAGTATCAATATTCTTAAGATTTGCAAGGAAAGAAGCAATTGGTTAAGGTACTTTGAATTCCAATTTCAATCACCTCCATGAGAATACACACAGAGAAGCTACATGTTCCTAGTTATTATTGTTCCTCTTTCCCTAGTGCTTAAGTCATTCCTGGGGAGTGAGTGGACACAGAAAGGTACGTTAACTCTCTCAGGTCACTTGGGAGCTATTTGGTATACAACTACTGAAAAAAAAATAAATATGCCCCTCGCATAGCTTATTACCTAATAACTGTTCTGACACTAAGGAAAAACATTCCATTGTTGTTCAACATTTTCTGTTAGATGTTGGTTTTTAAACTAGAGCTATGCAAAGTTTTCTGGGATGATCTTCAAATGGAAACATACACCAAGGGAGTTACTAAGTCTCTAAAATAATTCAGGTCAGAAAGGCAAGCATGGTGCTCAAAATTGTATTACCTTGATAATATAACCTTTTAAAATGTCTGGATGTGAAATGAGACTATTTGTTTAAACTGATTATGACACTTTTAAAAACTTAAGAGTATATATATGAATGAGGCATAGTATATAATGGAGGAGAAATGGAATAAGTAAATATTTCAGGAAGCACTGAATGCATATACAAATGTGATTTAGAAGACACAAGCTATGAGATCAAATATCCATCTTAAAATTTCAGTGCTTTGGTGGTTAAAACTGTAAGAGGAAAAACAATGTTGTTTTGCAGTTAGAAACCTGTTTCTAATCAACTGAGCTACTCCTATGGGGTCAAATAAAAATGATTAGCTTATTAAAAGCATAGCTTTGCTATTTAATAAGCAAAAATGATTGAAAATTCTGCACCAGATCCTGATAATTTTAGTGTTTCTAGTTAAGCCTGCAAAATTGCATTCATTATTAGTGTCTAGATTCATTAACAATTCAATTTATAGATATTAATGCTTATAATGCATGCTTCGCTTGCCAAAACTTGAAGAGAAATTGTTTCAATTAGCTTTCATGGATCATGAATCCTACCGGCTGGGTATTTTTAGACAAAAGATACAAACACATCCCCAAGCAATGCTAATGCACAGCTGGGACTTGTGTGTAAGGTCACTTGAGCTAACAGTTTAAAAGGAAAAACAGTAAATGAGTTTTACATAGATGAGCAAGACAGGAACAGTCTTCTGTTTCCAACCAAATATTTGAAAGGCATATATGCACTTAAGAAAAATGGCAACAAAATTATTTGCTTTTGAGATTTCTACAAGACAAAACCATGAGACAAAAACTGGCAAGCTAAACTCAAGGAGTAATATTCAGCATATAAGACAATACCAGAAAACTCATGTTGTGAGAGGCCTTAAATTGTCCCTCTGTAGAAAAGAAAAGGTATTTCTTAGAAGTCTAAAGCTTAATAGAAATGCAAATTCTGTCACTTCACAAGGGACATGCCCCAGGAGTAGGAGAATAAAAAACAGATTGATGTCAAATGATCCAGATGACAACCTAGATTTACAGATAATTATTATTTCTCCATTTCATGTTGGGTTACAGGCAACCAATTCAAAGTTGCCATTTACTATCAATGACAAAAGGGTAATGCTACTAGGTAGAAGAGACATTCTTTGGAGGATATCCATCTCTTCCAGAAACATTTCTCTCACATAAGTCTTCACCTAAACTGAGGACAGTAGCTCATCTTCACACTTTTCACATAATATAGTAGCCTATCATATTGTATTGTATTGTACCTCCATCTCCACATAGTCTCTGCTTGTTTGTAACTTGGTATTTACTGGAATATCAAAAGAATAAAGAGATTTACATTATAACTGATAGATATTTCATTTGTCACTGAAATGCTGACACATGTCAAAATTAAAGAAGAGATTGAATGATGATTCTTGATTGTTTCCAAGAACTACAATTTCAACTCCCTCAAGGAGATCATGAAACAGCCCTAGACAAAAATCTAAAGCTAATAGTATGAATCAAGGTAAAATCTGAGCAGACTATGAGATTCTAGAAAACAAATGAAATACTACTACAACTCTAAGAACATAATGGTAAATTAGGACAGTTGAAAGACAGAGACTGTGAAAAGAATAAAAACTCTTCAGGAATATATTGGATGAAGAAGTATGAGAACATGTAAAATATTTCTTCTAAAACTAAATGGAGGGCTGGAGCAGTGCCTTTGTGGTTGCGGTACTTGCCTGCCATGCAAGAGTACGTGGGTTCAAACCCCAGCACCATAAATACAACAAAGTGTCAGAACAACGAAAGTCACATGAAAAACTAAATAAAAATTGCTTGTCTTTCTCTCTCTCTTTTTCACTGTCCCTCTTTCTAAAAAAACAAAACAAACAACAAAAAAACTAAATGGAAAATGGAACTTTATGATGAAGTTTATGTATTAGTCTTGAAGAAAACAAATAGATACCTTATAAAAGTATTCATTATTATATTCTTTAGCCTTAGAGTAGTATAACATTTCCCAAAGACAACCAGGAGTCTATTATAAAGGATAACTACTGGGGCTGGAGTGGTGGCTCAGTGGTTGCGGCGCTTGCCTTGCATGCCCAAGTTCACAGGTTCAAACCCCAGCACCACATACACAACAGAGTGTCGCAGCAACAAAGGCCAAGTGAAAACTAAATAAAATTAATTCTCTCTTTTTCTCTATGTCTTTAAAAAATAAAAATAAAAATAAATAGCTACTACAAAAGACACTTCATAAAACTAAAACATATCAAGATTAAAATCTATATTTCTGAAAAAATAAGAACAAAAAAAGTCTGACTGCCTTTACAAGGTAATAAAAACTAATATAAGTAGAATGAACTAAAACAAGTTAGAAGGAAAATGGAAAATGACTTTAAGGAGAAAGTAAAAAATTCTATTTTTGATTTGTTAATTTGAAGAAATTTCTACAAGACTAATAGAAAAAGAGTGAGACTAATAGCACTAGGTAAATGGTACTGACTGCAAAAATTAATGATATGATTTACTTGTTTATTCAGTTTTTCTGCATTATATATAATTAATGCATTTATGTACTTATGATATAATACACACATGTGTATTACATAAATACATTTCTCACAAAAATTCACAATGCATAAATTATTCTTAAAAACAAAAACTGCAATTTATTTTTTAAACCAAATATGCTATTTGGTAAATTAGTGTTCCCCCTACACACACACACCCCTAAAAAGGAATGACAAGGACCACGGTCACTGATGAAATCATTAGCAGTACCACATTACTATTCAGGTCCATAATTCATTCTTCAGTATTAGAGTCCATAGGGGCCTGGTTTGCTTTGCCACAGTGAAAATAGGGAACAGCAGGGATTCCTGTTACAAGAAGCTAGCTACCCCCATTCTTTCATAAGCTTCCACCAGCTTCTAAGTGCTCTGATTATTCTTTTGTCTCTCTGTGGCTAATCTATTACTTGAGGTACTTCTCCCTCCTTGCTCCTCCCATACCTCTATAATGGATGCAAAGGTCAGTGACCCCGCCTCAGGAACAGCATTTTCAGCAAGGGTTGTGATGCCTGTTAGCAGGAGTCACAGGCTATATGCCCTATATATATCAACCCGAAGATCTTTCAATGTCTAAAATTATATTTTCAAGTAACTCATTCTACCTACACAGCCCAGTTTATATTCTAAAACAACAAAGGGTATTTGGCAGATGACAGTAAACAGTAAAAAATATAACAGAATATGCAGATGATCATAAATACAAACAGGTACATAGTAACAGCACAGAACAGTTTGGACAGGTGGTCAAGCGTAGAGATCTGGAGTTGACCCATCTCATTCTGATGGAGCATATCTGGGGATGGGGACAGGGATACTCAATTCTATTTTATTGGTAAGAGAAAAAAGTTCAGTGTCTTTCTTAAAATAGACACTAAAAATGTTTCCTAGAAAAACAAAAAACAACAAAAACTAATTCTATGTAGAATAACATAGGACAAATCACACATATATATTACAAGTCCATGAAGGCGGGCATATTGTCCAATGAATCCCTATGGCCACCCTAAAATGATGTCTGCTTCGTGGTATGCACTGGAATATTTACTGAATGAATAAATTATTCCTCACAATGTGCCCTAAGTGTCTTCTTAAGTAAAGCAATACAATGCTAGTTTCTTTCAAGGGTGTCTGTTAGGCCTGAGGCATGCCTGTAACCCAGCTACCTGAGAGTCTGAGCAGGAGGATAACAAAAAGGAGGCCTGCCTGGGCAGCTCCGCAAGACCCCGTTTAAAATAAAATAAAATAGAAAGGGCTGGGGGTGTAGCATTCATGAGGCCCTGAGTTCAGTCCCCAGTGCTGCTAAGTAAATAAAGAAACCAAGCAGTAATGTATGATAAAGGTGGAAAGGGAAACCAGGTAAGTGCACATGGGGGACTCTATACTACTTTTACAATTTTTCTGTAATCTAAACTCATTCCAAAATAAATTTTTTGTTTTTGTTTTTTAAAGAGAAGGACAACGAGAGAGAGAGAAAGATAGAATCATTTTTATTTAATTTCTCATGTAGCTTTTGTTGTGCTGACACTTCATTGTGTATGTGGTGCTGGGGTTCGAACTCATACTATTGTGCATGCCAGGCATGCGCTATAAACGCTGAGCAACCACTTTAGCACTTAAAGCTTATTTTTGAAAAAGAAATTAAGCAAAGCACTTAAACCAGCATCTGATTTATATCTAGGATAATCAAAAAATATTTGTTGACTTTCCTCTTGACATTATCCATGTACTCAAATAACCAATTTCTTGATTAGCTCCTAAAACTTGTAACGGCCCTAAGTTATCTTCAATATCCTTACTGGATACTACTAAAAGACTCTATCACTTTTACCCTCCACTTTTTCTCTTTTCCCCTTCTCCTCTTGTCCTGGTAGGAAGGCTCAGGTGGTCCCAAAGAGAGGGTCCTCAACTCAGGACCAGTGGAGTTCTTGAAAATTGTCACAGGAAAAAAATGTAAAGATAAGTCAGTGGCACAAGCAGAGGTTTATTTAGGAAAGCAAGGATTACTCAAGGGAAAGAGAATCCGGGCTGTCTGAAGAATAAAAGGTAACACCTGCCAGAGTTTTAATATGTATAAAGGACAGCACCTAGGACCTAACCTAGAGCCAGGGCCAGGGCAAGGTTCCACAGTTTCCTGTCAGTTTCCCTCTGGGATCACTGTCTTTGCATCCTGCTGCCTTCTGGGACACAGGCCCAGGGAAGAGTTTCTCAGGAGTTGCTTGTTTTGCATTATTTTTTTTAATTCATTCAAGATAGTGTTACATTTAGGAGGGAATCATAGCTATACAGTCATGAACAAATGCATAGTGACAGAGCGAGCCAAGGCTGATGCCACTGAATTCAGGAACAAGACAAGGCTGTCCACTCTCACCACTTTTATTCAATACAGTCCTTGAAACCCTAGCCAGAACTATCAGACAAGAGAAGCAAATCAAAGGAATTTGAACAGGAAAAGAGGAAGTCAAGATGTCTCTATTTGCTGATGACATGATCCTATACCCAGAAAACCCAATAAACTCGAGCAGAAGACTCGGAGAGCTTATAAATGATTTCAGCAAAGTGGCTGGCTATAAGATCAACACTCACAAATCATTAGCTTTCCTATACTCCAGCCTGTTTTGCATTCTAATGGTTCATGGCTATTTCTTGCATTCCACCAAATCATTGGGAGCCTCTCTTTTGAGATTCTGTATTTGTTCATTTTTCTCTTTATTTGTATCCCCAAATTTCTATCTCAATCCCAAGCAGTATCCATTCAAATTTATGGGAATGTTTTGGTGGTCACTTCCATTTTAACATATGGAAAAATGTTACATAACTGCTTTTGGAAGAGTGACTTTATTTACAGGCCAACTACTGTTCCCAGATGTTCTGATGTCCTAAGTCTAATATTCATAAATAGAATGGCAGACTGGTTAAAATATAAAAATATCCATCCCCTTCAAATGAAAAAAAAAAGTTTTACACAGACCAATTTTCCAATTAATGGCAGAATAAATACCAAATACACGTATGCCTATAAACATTTTTAGTGAGATATTTATTCTTGCAACCAGCAATGGTATTTTTTAAGAGAGAGAGAGGGACAGTGAGAGAGAAAGAGAAAGAGAGAATCAACTTTTTATTTAGTTTTTCATGTGCCTTTCCTTGCCCTGATACTTCGTGTGTACATGGTGCTGGGGATCGAACTCACGTTCTCAAGCATGCCAGGCAAGCGCCATAACCGCTGAGCCACCATTCCAGCCCCCAGCAATGGTATTTTTAAAAAGTTCTTTCAGAGAAAAGAATTGGTTATTCTTTCTTAAAAAAAATTTTTTTCTTCCTTTTTAGTATCAGAAAGTTTCAATAGAAAATTTAACGTTATCAGTGTATTTATGTCACTTTGGAAAAATATTTAAAAAGCATTCCAAAATAGCAGAAATCATCCCAAACAATAAAAATGGAATCATTTTCTCTGTGATTTCTACTAAGAACTGGAAATGCATTAGCATTAGAAAACACTAAAATATTACATTTAAAAATTATTTAAATAAACATAAATTTTTAAAGAAACACAAAACATTGACATATACAACATGTGCCTACATTATCTAGATTTCAAATACATCAGAAATTACTACTTCTTTAGTTCAGAGTCACAGAAACAAAAGGTAGGCTCTGAGATTTCCTAATGCTTATCATAGAAGCATGCTCATCTGCTTCCTTACTCATTTACCATTCCCAATCCAGGTCTTTGCTTTATCTGAATTCTTTGTAGAACTGAAAAACAAACAAACAAAATGTGAAAATCAAAATGAAACTAGAAGCTGTAAATATCTCCCATGGGGAGGATTGTGAGTATATATTTAAATGACATGTAAGTTGGTAGGAGTAGTCTTTTTCCAGCGGTTCTCAAACTTGGTGGTCTGAGGATGTCCTTTGTGCTTTTAAAAAGTATTGAAGACTGGGGCTGGAGTGGTGGCTTGGCAGTTACGGCGCTTGCCTGGCATACGTGAGTACATTGGTTCAAACCCCAGCACCCACGTACACAGCTAAGTGTCAGGGCAATGAAAGCCATGTGAAAAACTCAATAAAAATTGATTCTCTCTCCCTCTCTTTAAAAAAAAAAAGTATCGAAGACTGCATGCTGAATGTGGCAGTGATAGGTAAGAGATAGACATAAGCGATGGGAACAGGAGGATAAGGATAGTTCTACACACTGGGCCTACTGTGCTGACCCCCAAAAAGAAAAGTTGTGGCCCACCTGGCCTAAGTCAACAGGACATGCCACATTCCTCAACAAACAACCGGTTGTCTGCAGGAGTAATGCAGACCCCAAAAGGCTCCTCTCTGCTATAAGAAGAACACAAGTTACCCTGAAGAGGGACTTTTGTGACCTTTTTACAGACTAGATTCTGGGACTCAAAGAGACAAAATAATCAAAAGCAAATCCACCTAAACATAAAATCTGTAAGAACAAGTTCCAATTAGAACTAGTCAACGCCAGCCAAAATGATCCAGAGTTGCCTTGTATCTCTAGCATGCCAAAATAGTAAAATCTCCTCTCCATGGGCAACCGCATGCACAGTGGGGACTTGAAAGTCTGATGCAATCCTACTGTCAGTCAAAAGTAAAAAGGAGGACCTGGGTGCGACTCTCTGGAGCCTTTTCTTGGACTCCCGATATAACAGGAAGGGCACACCATCCCTCTCCTCCTTGAGAGCACCCATTCTCTCCCTTGAGAATGTCCCCTTTTACCCTTTTTCTTTCCCTTCTAATAAATTCATGCCTGCTACTGTGTGTGACTTGTCTGAAATCTTCCCAGAATAGTTGTAAGAACCAGTGACGGAGGATATCTGCAGTCCCTTTGGCTCCATGGATGGCCTTGATCTGTGAACAGTGACACATGTCTACAATCCCAGCAACTTGGGAGGCTGAGGCAGGAGGATTAGAAATTGAAGGCCAGCCTGGGAAACTTGGTAAGACCTTATTTTAAAAAAAAAATTAAAAATAAAAATGGGCTGGGGATGTAGCTCAGTGGTAGAGCACTGGTCCAGCATACAAGGCCCTATGTGGATTCCCCAGTACTACCAAAAAAAAAAAAAAGAAGAAGAAGAAAGAAAGAAAAAGGTATTGAGAACTCCAAAGAGTTGGTTGATGTGCTTATAATAGTTAATAGTTATAATAATGGAAACTGAAAGAGTAAAACAGAAAACATTTACTCTATCTGTTAAAAATAATAAATTACATATTAATAATATATTTTTATGAAAGAACAACTATCCCTACTTCAAAATACATCCATTTTTGTTTCCATATGAAAATAAAAATTTATATTATAAGCATCAAAGGAAAGTGATACTTAAGAAGTGCCATATTTATTCTCAACTGAGAGGAATGAAGTGTGTTGGGATGAACTAGAAGCCAGTTTGAGAAGCACAGGGCCTGGGAAAACGCTCGCCTTTGACGTCTGTGAAGATGTGTTGGTCCTCACCGAGAAGAACTCCAAGTCAGCAACTTTTTAGTTAGGTCTCCTAACTAAAACACAGCTTGCCTTCTACCCAGAGTCCTTCAACCAACTAGACTGACTCTTTAGTAGGATATATTTGATATGATAGCTGTTAATTAAAAACTAGACTGGGGTTCTTTTAAATTAGCCCATCTGAAGCTAATCCATAACATCCTTGGAGAACATGGAGAAGAAGTATGTCTTACAGACACACACACAAAAAGAATCTTTAATCTTTTATTATCCATAGTCTCAGACCAGGTTCTACTCAATTAGTATTTGCAATTTTCACCTTAAAGGATATACCTAGAAAATAAACTTTCAATTTTTTTTTTTTACATTGTAAAATGCAAGCAGCATAGACCTCTACAGAAAATGACAAAATGTGAATGAAAGACTGGTTTCTCTGTGCTTCATTTATGCTGTCTAGTAAAGGGCTATATACCAATCTTTCACTCCTGGTCTCTGCACAGCATTTTCACACTAATTGTTAGTCCTGTGTACTTTACCTGAAACGAAAAGTGTACTACTGCTCTACAGTTTGCGTGACCTCACACGACATCACTGAGTAACACCAGTGATTACAAAACTTGACTGACTGGCTTCTCCGTAAGTGAGGCTGTAAATATGTATTTATAGGGAGCGTCCTCAGAGGCGCTAACATAGTCAGGCAGACACACTTTTGGGTCTAGCCAGGACTGCTCATCACTGAGTTAGTTGAAAACATAACTATAGCACAGGCGTCCAAATTTAAATGCATTTTTCTTTAAAAAGAAATTTAAAATACTTAATTTTCATATTTCTATATACCAGTTAAAAATAAATTAATTTTTTAAAACATAGCTAAACAAATATAAGTGACAACCACTATGCTCCAGAGGTTTCTTATTAAGCCAAGATGATTCTCACCACCTGTGCAACTGCTATTGTTTCTGGCTACAAAATTCTTCTCCATCACGTCCTTGTTCCCTTCACTCAGATCACTCCTGCTCTCAGCACCATCATTTACTTTCATAGCCTTTCTCAAGGATCCCTCGCCCCCATCTTCAGTCTCTACTTCCCCCATTTACCCTGTTACCCCGGGACAAATGCCACTCATCACAGTCTATAATTGTGCTATTTATCTTTGTGCTTACCATCAGCCTCTCCCTACTAGACTGTGTCTTTCTTTTCATCATGATAATCCTGGAGTCTAAAGTACTTGGTACAGGATAGGCTATAGTATTCAGGGACTTTTCAGGGTAAGCAATAGGCCCCAACCCAGATAGCTACCTAGTCAAAACTGGAAGGACCAGTCTGCAGAGGAAACTACTGTCTTGGTCCCTGGGTGTTTACACTGCTGATATCACCAAAATGACATCTGGTCATAAAAATGTTGTTGCCTCTATAAAGCAAATGTTGGCATTCCCTACTTCTGTTGTCATAACTCTTAAAGGATCAGGGGGAGGCTGGAAATTTAAACCTTTTTTTTTTTTAACATCATCAGTTCTAATGCACTTTGATCTGTTTGGCCGTGGGTCTGCATCCCTCACAAAGTTGGGAAAGCAAGTATCAGTGCTACATGAGCTTGGCGTCATACAGAGGAGCTCCAATACAGAGAGGGTTCAGTGGTTAGGTGGCCAAAATAAAGGATAAATGGCTCCACTTACAGAGGCTCTCGAAAATCTCTTGAACGAATAAATTCTAAAATATATTTTAAAAAATACTATTAAAGCAAGTTTTAAATAAGTACTTGTAACTACAAAATTTCTAGTATTTAACTGCTATCAATTACTATTTATTCTAATTCTGATTTCCTCCTTCCAGACTTGAATAAAAAATATCTGGGCTTCCAAGCAGCTTGAATTTCATTAATGAAATGATGTGGAAGACAACGTGAGGGACTTCCTGGTTTACCCTTAGATGAAAGACTTGTTGCCCAGAGTGGGCGCCGCATAGTGATCGCCTGATGATATTTATGAAATGGCCCCAGGATGCTTCCCTAGGACATGGGAACCTAAAGGTCTGATCCCCTTACCCCAACTCCAGATGATTCTATAAAGCCACTCGGGCGCTGGAATTGCCCATGGCCTTCGTACGGCTTGACTTCTCCCTCTGACAACCCTTGCATTTGTCCTTTGCTTTTCGTGGATGTTGACCTGAAGGGTGCTCCTTAATAAACACTCTGCAAGGTCAGCCCCCTTCCGCTTCTGGATCCTGGGGAGGCCCTGCCTAGGACTGTTTCTACCAGCAGCAATCAAAGAAAGCAAGTGTTCAGATGGGGTTTGGAACTAAAGGGAATGTGCTAACAGTTTGGAATAAAGACTTTTGTGAGGAATTCTCATTTTGTATATGTAGTTGATATAAAATCATTAAGGTAAAGATAATTAGGTTCAACCAACAAACTGTTAAAATGAGATCATATGGAAGCTGCCATGTTCTACCCGGAAAAGATAAATTATTACCAGCACAAGACAGACAGAACAAAGTGATTACCAGGAGATTTTATTTTCTCCCTCAAGCTAAATAGTTTTTCAACATAAATAAAAATGCCAGCGACGGCTTGTGAAATCACTTAATGTTCAGTGCTTTTAAATTTTTGCTTTATAATTCCAGTAAACATAAACCAAACAATTAAATTTGAGGGTAATATATAACTAAGCCATAAACACTCTTAAGGGTTATAATTTGTACCCATTGCCCCATTTATTTAAGAAATATAACAAAAGTGATAGAGCACTGAATATTCCAAATCAAAATTAAACAGAAACTTCACCTAAAACCTTTTTTCTAGATTTAATTGTAAATGTTACTACATAGACCGTATAAAATTCTTTTAATTACATTCCACTCTTTTTTTTTTCCAGTACCCTATCTCTGCCAAATCCCTAATTTTAAATTAGTAGGATATAGCATTGAGGTTACCTCATAGCTATGGTGTCTGTAATTATCGTTTTCAGAATGTAGGGAAGAAAATGGAATTGAGAAATAGCTTGCCTCCAAGGAACAATTTAGATTGAACAGCATTGCACCAACAAAAGCAGGAATCCTGCACTCCAGCTTCCTATTAACAGATTCTAGATTGTAGCCTCAAGAAAAATAAGAACCTCAGCACCTTGTACTGAAAAACTATTTAACTTAGAAAATAAGTTAAACCCGCTTCATGCAGAAGCAGATTTCTTGGTGGAACTTGAAGTTAGTGAGAGGAAGTTACTCAGTTATTAGACATATCCAACTATGGAAATAATGTGGAGCTCCAAAAATAGTAACAGTTCTATTATTACCATAGTGTGGAAATAAATTATATTGTTTTGCTCCGTTACTAAATTTGGTTAATTATTCATGCAGAAAAAAAGTTATTTCTGGAAACCCCCAAATCAAAATTATAGCTAACACTGTTGGGTTAGGAGACAGATTTCTACTAAAGGAAAAAAATCCTGCTTAATTCTAATTCAAATGCTATGTTTTGTGACTCAAAGGAATATGGTCTAACAACCACTGAACTCTGAACTCTAGTTTCAAAGCCAATGAGTAAACTTATTTTTTTGCTAACCAGATAACCTACCTAATATGAAGGACAACCAAAAATTTATAGCCCAATTGTACTTGTATGAATAACAATACAGAGATTTTTTAAAAAGATCCAGCCAGCTGTGGTGGTGTGTACCTGTAATCCCGGTGGTTCAGGAGCCTGAGATAGGAGGATAGCAAATTTGAGGCCAGCCTCAGCACTTTAGTGAGACCTACAGCAACTTAGCAAGACCCCAACTCAAAATTTAAAAGAAAAAAAGGTACTTTGGAATGTGGCTCAGTGGTTAAGTGCCCCTGATTTCAATTCCCGTTACCCCACCACCACCAAAAAATCCTACTATATGTTTTCTACATAGGATACACTGTAAATAAGCTGAAAGTAAAAGAAAAAGATATATCATTGACAATCATAAGAAAGCTGGAGAGACTATATTAATACCAAGCAAAACAGACTGTAAAACAAAAATATTACTAGGAATGAAGAATATTTAATAGTTAAAAAAAACAATCAATCAGGATGATTTAACAATCATAAACATATATGCTCCAAAAGAGAGAAAGAGAGAAAGAGAGAGAGAACAAGAAAAAAACTAACAAAATGGGAGAAATAGATAACTAAAAATAATAGTCGGAACTTCAATAGTCCACTTTCAGTAATAGACAGGATAACCAGGGAGATCAACAGAAATAGAAGACTTGAACAACACTGACAGCTAACAGAGCCTAAAGTGACAGACACCACTCCAGCCAGCAGCAGCGCTTCTCTCAGGAGCACATGAATCACACTGCAGAATAGGACCTATACTAGCCCTCTCTCAGGAGCACATGAATCACACTGCAGAATAGGACCTATACTAGCCCATAATTTAGTCTCAAAATGCAGCAGTACTGAAATCATACGGAGTGCACTGAAATTAGAAACCAGTACAGGAGGAAGGTCAGGAGAACCCACAAGTATTTGAAAAATAACATCCTCTTAAATAGTCAATAATTAATCAAAGACAAAATAAAGGAACTTAAAAAATCCTTTTAGATGAACGAAAACCAAAACAAAACAGCAAAATGTGTGTGATGTAGCAAAAGCAGTACTTCCACAGAATTAATACCTCCAATGCTTACATTAAGCAAGATCTCAAATTAATAAATCAAACTTTCACATTAACTCACTAGAAAAAAGAAGAAACTAAACCTAAAGCAAGCACAGAAAATAATAAAGATTAGAGTGGAAATTAATGAAATTAATAGAAATAGAAGAAGAGTCAGGGAAAAGAACTACAGCTTGCTTCTTTGAAAAGAATAACAAAATTAGCAAATCTCTAGCTAGGCTGACCAAGGAAAAAAGACTTAAATGATTGAAATCAGGAACGAAAGAGGAGGTATCACTATTCACCATACAGAAATTAGAAGATACTGAGAAAAACTGTATGCCAACAAATTGGGCAACCTGGATAAAATGGGAAAATTCCTAGAAAGACACAGGCTACCTCTTCTTGAAACTGGCTTAGGAAGAAATGGAGAATTTGAGCAGGGAACACTTCCCAATTCATTCTAAAAGGTCAATATTGGTAAAAAGGCTCTGGGTTCAATTTCTAATACAAAAACAAAAAACAAAAACAATCATAGACCAGTATCTCTTACTAACATAGATGTAAAAATCCTTGACAAAATAGTAGGAAAATACGAGGAAAAACAAAACCTATCCTTGAAACTGGCTCAAATAAAAACCAGCAGTACAACAATGATGAGCCAATGCAATACATCCTAGGAACGCACCAATGACTCAACATTCGAAAATCGATTCATGAAATAAGTCGTATCAATAAAGGGTAAAACCCTAATAATCTTTTGTCAAAATCCAATGCCCTTTCATGA
>PVKS010023993.1:0-31640 GCA_004027875.1 Aplodontia rufa | reverse complement strand
TGTGTGTGTGTGTGTGTGTGTATGTGTGTATACCCATGAACCAATTAACACAGCAAGAACACTTACAGAAACAGGAAAAAAAAAAGTGAAAAAGAAATCTTACTGAATAAAAAGGGGATTTTCTCTTCTGAGATGGTCAAACCCATTGACAAGGATGGATTTGCATTACCTACGCCCTTTTTTTCCCTTTCTTTCCCTTTCTTTTTAGGCTGAGTAGAGGGCAAGGGTTTGGGACCATTACATCAGTCTTCTTTGTGTTGCTCTTCAGTTTGCCAGATGGATTGACCTGAAACTAAGCTGATTGTAATCATCCTCACCTTTTCTTCTCACCAACTTAAGGTAGGACAGAATGGGAGGTATTGATAATTTGAGGCAATTGGGGACAATTTGAGTTTTGTCTTGACACACTAGATTGATGCACTCCCAGGGTTGGAATGATGGTGTTCTCAATGGAAAGTTCCAATACCTGGAAGCTGCTATTTAGCTTTGATCAAAACCTCAGAACTTTGTGGGGTGGTGCCCGCTCCAGGGAGATTATATTCACATGACCCTCAGGCCAGACAAAATGTATTCTTCTGCTTGCATCTGGATCTCAGCATCCTCCTGAGAAGTCTCGTTGTAGGTCAGGTAATTAACACACCACTCCACACACCTTGAACACTCCACTGCCAATGAATGAAATCTTCCCTGGAGCAAACTCAGAATGTGATCATGCGGAAAGTGTGACACACATACACCCCATCCTCCCCATGAATCTCTTTGTGCCCATTTCAGTTGCCCTCCACCAGGGACACTCTAGTTCCCACTGCAGGAACTTGCTGGGACCCTCTGACAGTGCTTTCTGTGGTCTGTGGGAGTCCTATGGATTCCACTTCAGCTCTGAGCTCACCAGTCAAGAAACACTGAGCCTTTTCAGTACCAACTCACTGGCAGTCTCTGGTGTGTGCGATGCAGTTAAGGTCAGACTGCCTATGTTTCACAGGTTCTACTGTACAAAATTTGTTCACTCTCTTCATCTTTCTGGCTGCATCACCTGCCCTCCCTGATGTAAAGAGAAGCCACTGGCACTAACTGCCTGGCTGTAAAGAACTTTTTTTTGTCTTATGTTCAAAGCATCTGAGTTTCTGTGTCTCCATGATTTTCTTACTGTCTGACATTTTATTCACTAGCTTTCCTCTGTCATCCACTTTGCATAGAAGCCATATTTCCACTTCTTGAATCACAAGCCACGACTCACTGGACCACCCAGAAATACACGCACACATCTCCAGCAAATTGATTCTCAACAAAGGTACCCAAAGCATTCACTGGAGAAAGGACAGCCTCTTCAACAAATGTTACTCAGAGAGATGGAGCGGTGGCTCGGCAGATACTGCACTTGCCTCACATGTGCGAGTACACGAGCTCAAACCCCAGCACCACGTACACAACAAGGTGTCAGAGGAATGAAGTCATATGAAAAATAAATAAAAATTGCTTCTCTCTTTCTCCCCCTCTCTTCTTAAAAAAAAAAAAGTTACTCAGAAAACTGGATATCCACATTCAGAGAATTAAAATGAGACTCTGATCACTAATACCATTCAAAACCTCAGTTTGGACTTAAATGTAACACCTGAAACTAAGAAACTGCTGAAAGAAAACATGGGGAAAGATATTCAAGATATTGGCATAGGCAATAAGTTTCTGGGTAGGAGGCCAACAGCACAGGAAACAAAATTTAAAAATTAACAAATGGGATTATATTAATTTAAAATTTTTCTGCACAGAAAAGGTAACCAACAGCAGAATTAAGACATAATCTATGTAATGGGAGAAAACGTCTCCAGCCATTCATCTGACAAAGGGTTAACATCCAGAATATAAGAAGGGCTCAAAAATCTTACCAAAATAAATAAATCCAATTAAAACTAATGAATGCTCTGAACACATAACTTTATGTTCTTTATTATTTTATTTTTTTCAGAGAGAGAGGGTCAGTGAGAGAGAGAGAGAGAGAGAGAGAGAGAGAGAATCCATTGTATTTAGTTTTTTATATGGTTTTCTTGCTCCAACACTTTGTTGTGTATGTGGCACTGGGGTTAGAACCCAGGTGCTCACACATGCCAGGCAACCACCATAACAGCTAAGCCACCACTCCTGCCCCCAGATAATTCTTTAAAGAAATAAAGATGGCCAATAAATATAGGAAAAATATTTAATATTATTAGCCATCATTTATATACAAAGGAAAAATTTAATGAGATAATCTCTCACCATTAGAAAAGCTATTAATAATAATTATCATTATTTTTATAAAAATGCTAGCAAGAATAAAGAGAAAATGGAATTTTTTGAACAGTGTAGTAGAAATGTAAAATAATATTCACTATGGATAATAGTATGGAATTTCCTCTAAAACTTCAAATAGATATGCCATTTAATCAAACTATCCCACTCCTGGGTATATGTCCAAAGGAAATTAAATCAACATACAAAAGAAATGCCTGCATGTCCATTTGTACTGTACCCCTGTCAGAAAAAAATGAGATATGAAATCAACCCAGGCACTTAATAGCAAAAGAAGGGATAAAGAAAATGTGTTAGGTATACATACAATAGAATATTATTTAGTCATAAAGAAGAATTAAATTCTTTGCAGAAAAGGATGCAGAGTTTAGTTTATAGAACACTATGCTAAGTGAAATAAGCGAGCCACAGAAAATCAAATGCCACATGCTCTCTTTCACATGTGGAAACTAAGTCAATAGGAAAGTAGAATATTGATTACTAGAGATCAGGAAGGGTGTGTGGCAAGGGGTGGGGTCAGGGGTGGTGGAGGAAGGTGGTTGGGTATAATCAGTGCTGCTGTATGGATAAAAAATACTACACTGAATTCCATTAATATGTACAACTAATATTTGCTTATAAAAATGAAAAATAAAAGGTACTGAATATATATTCATACATATATATGTATGTGATATATATATATATATATATATATATATATTCTGTTGCTTTGAAATTCTGTCATTCTTTTGAAAGGATTCGTCATTCCCACCTATAGTTGGTTGCGTCATTTGTCCTGTGATAAGCAATTCTGTCCCATGTATTTCAGGATAAAATGTAATGCTGCTTCATCTACTTGTATCCTTTCTTTAGATTCTGCATATTACTTGTGGTTGCTTTGTGCAAGATGTACAATTGCTGTCATTCCTCCAATAACAAAGATTTGCTTCACACATCGAATGCATATTTGGCTGCTCTGTTTCTGAACCCTCCTGCATAATCAGAAACACTTCATTTTAAGAATAGCGTAATCTTTATGATTGCATTTTATATAGCAATTAAACTGAACACATGTAGTAACAATGAAGCACACAAAATAATTACAAAGAACAAAATAGCGATGATCTAGTCTGTGTATTTGCGGGCAATAGCAACTACCTTGTGACTCTTGATTGGCTGACAAAGATTGTAAGATACTATTGATAATAAAATAAATATCAGTTTTATGTGTGCTGTTCATAAAAGAATGGGCCTCTTAAAATCAATGAAATACAGTGCATCATATTTTTCTTCCAGTCTACTGCCATCTTCAGGATTTACTCCTTTACAGTTAAAGAATGGTACATTAAATAGGGGAACAGAAAGGAAGACTGTGGTGTCTTGCTCAGATAGAGCATGTGCATACAGCACAGGAGTCTAAGTCCGGCTGTTTGTGGATTTTAACAACAGGATGTTGACTGGTTTACCCATGACTCTTAGCCAACTTTATGCATATTTGACAAAGGGAACGTTCTAATAGGCAGTAGTCTACTACAGTATTCATTCCACTTCTTGTTTCATATGGTTGGACAACCATGAATATTTTCATATTTTTACACTGTTCAATGGTTTCAAATAGTCCAAACAAAAATACAGTGTGGCATGAAATTTTTACAAAATTCAGATCCATTTTTCATGGCTTTTATTGGAATAAATCCCTACCCATTTTCTTATTTATTATCTTACTACTACTCGTGTAGTACAGCAGCAAAGCTGAATTGCTGCAGTAAAAAACATATGGCCTACAAAACCTAAACTCATTTTCTCCAGCAAAAAGCAGAAAATGGCATATGTTATATGTCAGTTTCTCATGACCTTTGTTGATTTGGTCCAAATTAAATTGCATCTGGATGATTGTTTATAATTTTGATAATTTTCTGTTTTCAAATTAATGAAAGTACCTTCCTTTTAAATTTTTGCTTATTTGTATTTAATCTAGTTCTTTTCAGTATATTGAAATATGGCGATGAGCTCTTTTGCCACTCTTTCTTAAGCTTGTAATTTTCTAAATTGACTAAAATTGCCATAATCACTTCCTCCAATCCATAAGATATTTAGAAGAGCTTTTATTTTTAGTATTTAAGGTTTTTTTTTACATTTTATTCTTTTGTTTTTCATCTCACACATTTTCACTGAATTAATTGTGGGCTGGAACAGTGGCTCAGTGGTTATGGCGCTTGCTTGGCATGCGTGAGGACGCAGGTTTGAACCCTAGCACCACATACGCAATGATGTCTCGGAGCAAAGAAAGCCACATAAAAAACTAAATAAAATTGATTCTTTCTCTCTGTCTTAAAAGAAAAAAAAAAAGAAGATTACACAATATAAATTATACACAATAGTGTATAATTTCTAATCCTGTGTAGGAAATTCATTTAAAAATACCCAGGAATTTGAAAAAAATATGCATTTTCATTGATGTACAAAGTTTTAATTTATATATTCATTTATAAGTACTAAATAGACGTTTATTATATTTTTTCATTATGATGATCAAATAGATATTATCCTTAATCTATTTAATTCATCAGTTAACAGTGAGAGTACTGTCTTAACAATTTTATTGGCTGGTTTAGAAGCTTGTCCCTAGCCTAGAGATTTTTTTTTTTTAAAGAGAGAGGAAGAAAGGCTGGAGCTGTGGCTCAGTGCTTACAGCCCTTACCTGCATGTGTGACATGCAGGTTTGAACCCCAGCACCATGTAAACAACAAAGTGTTGGAGCAATGAAAGCAACATAGAAAAAAAAATGATTTTCTCTGTCTTTCTCTCTCACTGTCACTCTCTCTCTTTAGCAAAAGTGTGTGTGTGAGAGAGGGAACGAATCAATTTTATTTATTTTTTCATCTGGTTTTTGATTTTCTGACTCAGTTGCATTTTTGGTGCTGCGGTTCGAACCTGGGTTCTTGGGCATGCCAGACAAGTGTAGTATCCACTGAACCACTGCTCCAGTTCCGCAGCCTATGGACTTATAACTTTTATAGCTTAGCTACTTTTGTTGCACCAAACACTTGGCTTCCCATTTTCTGGTACTGTGGGCTATCTTGTTATGGTCTGCAGGCCTGTATGGTTAAATGTCAGTTAGCAGAGCTTCTGAGTGTCAGCGTTCAAAACCACAACTTGTCAGCTCTTGAGCTACTAAAACTCATTGTATTCCATTACATTGCAAAGCTTCCTAAAGTTTCCATCCTATTACAACCGTAGAGAGCAGAGTGGAGATTGCAGCAGAAGAGAAGCAAAGGTTTAAAGGATTTGAGTGAGGAAGGAGCATGAACACTAGGTGAAAGCAAGCGTGTAGGGCTGGAGTGAAGAGAAAAGGGAAGAGAATGACAGAAAGCACACAACACTAGTCATCGACCCGGATGACAGACTGAGGATGAAGGTTTGATTCCAGAAACGGTGGGAAGAACTCTATGGAAGGAGCAATATGACCCAATTTTCCCCCCATAGATCTGTTTTCAAATGGATCTGTTTTCTCTAGAGGATGGTTGGGAAAATGTGGACAAGATTGAATGGTGGGAAAAAAATAAGCATACTAATACTCATCAAATGCATCATGCCATCAAATGCACCATGGTTTCTTTTAAGAGTGTGTTGTTTATGTTGTAGCATTTCATCTCATGTTCTATATCTCATTTTTTCCGCTCCTTCAAACCACAGTCATGAGTCACTTAACAATTTGAATAAGTTCTGAGAAAGGAGTTCTTCTGTGGACAATTTTGCCACTGTGTGAACATGTTAGAATATTAAAAACAAATTAATAATGCTTCAGCATCAGCATCAGCAGTCAGTATAATCTGGGAATATATATACATATATATATATATATATATAATCATTGACCAAATACTGCTATGCAGAGTATGACTGTCTTTGTCTATATGGCTTGCATGCATTATATTTTCTATAGTCTCCAAATTATGAATAACCAGGACAGTACTTCAAATATCTCCAAACATAAATGATGTTTCAGTCACCATAGTCATTGATGTCCTTTAATGGAACTGTGTGGGATTTTCTTTGCAATATATATCCAGGGTCAAATTAAGGCACATAGTCTATTTGCATATTACCCTATGGCCTGCATAATACCCTATGGTATTAACGCTCTTCCATGAGAAATGGATAATACTTTTTATATTCCCAAAACTCAACAACATTTCACATTATTGTTTCCTAATTTTTCTGGTACAGTTAATATTATTTATATTTTTAAAAAATGTTATACATTCTCATGGATAACTCATTGAATCAAATTGAACCCCTTCATTTATTTACATTTACATTATTTGATTTAATTTTTATTGTTTTGCTAAAATATCTAATTCAAGTACTAGTGTGCTGGTACAAAAATTTTTTGCTGCTGCAAAAAATTTAGAGGCTTCATCCAGCACAGATTTGCTACCTCGTAGTTTTGGAGCTCCAAAGTCAGAACATGGTCTCACTAGGGTAAACACCAAGGTGACAGTGTATGTTGTACCTTCCTCTTTTACATTTAGAGCACATTGTCCTTGTGTTGTACCCGTGTAAACAATCTTGGAATCACTATCTTTAAGTATCCTGATTAGCAACCTTAATTCTCATTCTGCAATGTAGCCCAACATATCATAGGTTGGGAATTTATCAATAGGATGTGGGCATCTTTTGAGGGCCATTATTCTGCCGTTATTCATCCACACATGAGTCATTGCCAAAATTTAAAGATATTTTTATATGGCCACATATCAATAATACGAACAATCTTTTTAACTTTTTAAATTCATTTTTATTTCTTTAAAATCAATATCTGAAGAAAATTTCAGTTTGGCTATAGCACTTCATTTCCTTTTTAATTTTGTTGTACCATAGCACATCCTTTTTCTTCATATATTTGATTTTTTATATTATCCAATGCATTGTCTTACAGAATATCACAGGTCTGAATTTATTCCATTATTTCCTGATGTCGATACTTAAAATTTTTTTGGTTTTATGTATGTATGTGCATGTGCATATGTGTACATATAATATGTGTGTATGTGTGTATGTATGTGTGTGCATAGATAGATAGGTAGATAAAAATTCTTTTTAAAACTTCAAGCTATATCTGAAGGCATGAAGAGATTCAATATATTAGGAAAGTATAATTCTCAGCTGATCCTATATTTTTTATATTCTATCACATTTATAGGCTTATAATATCTTTGTGCACCAGTGTATTAAAAAGGTTTTGTTTATTCACACGGTTAAAATTTCCCACTAATACCAGCCATTCTGCCATTTCTGGAAATACAGGTGGATTTCAAATGCCTGTTACTCACTTATCTGAGCAGTTTTTACTTTTTTTTTTTTTTTGGTGTGAATCAGGGGCAGGGGAGTAGGGGGAAAACCACATTTATGGATGTTAGACACTTCTGCCATCCTCTTATTTATGCTGGCTACAACAGAATTTTTAAAGGCTTGCTTGAAATTTTCCGCTGGTGAATGGCACCCTTGTCTGTTTCCCAGCACTGTTACAAAATCTCATATACACCGCTATATATTTGCTTATATATTGCTTTTGTCATTTCAATGGAATTTTAAAATAGAATGTCTAAATTGTGTAACAGCTATTTATCTCCCTCACCCTAAGGACTTTATTTGTACAGATCTGGATGGCAGAATTTGTGATTTGGTAGTTACTCATTAAGAGAGAATGTTGGAAAAAAGACAGTATGATTTTAGCAACTTTAAAATATGTGTGCATGTTAAGTATGTCATTCACATTCTTTTAAAAAATGGCAATTCCTATGTGTATTAGACATATATTTTAATATTCTAATAATGTCTAATACAGGCCTGGATTTGCGAACTCTTTGCAACAACTGATGACCTCTTCCCAAGAGACTGTCATCTTTAGAGTAGAAACTATGGCTTCAAAAAATATGACTTCCAATTTGGAATTTCAATGGGACTGATTATCCAAATTAATTCTTAATCTCTAGGCTATGGAAATACAATTGAAAATTCACACTTTAATGCTTAAGTGATTCATAAAATAAATTAACTTTTCAGCAGCTAAATATTACCCAGGGGGTCTAAAATATTTATCACAGCTTCCCAAATTATCCATAAGGGACTATATGTTCAAAAGTTATTCATTTCATTATTCAATAAATGCTTTTCTTAGACTATCGATCATTTTGTTGTTATTGTTATATGCTTGGAATATAGCAAAAAGGAATATTAGATATTATTGTATTATTATTACATATGAACCTGTTACTACTTCTGTGAAGTTGCATCTGATTTTCTGTTAACGAG
Organism: Aplodontia rufa; assembly: GCA_004027875.1. Lineage (NCBI taxonomy): Eukaryota > Metazoa > Chordata > Mammalia > Rodentia > Aplodontiidae > Aplodontia > Aplodontia rufa. The sequence continues at coordinate 23,054 of PVKS010023993.1, read as the reverse complement.
GATAAGATGGTGATAATTTTGGCATTAAGGGTGATTCTGCTATTTATAACAATTTTATAATGAGCTTGTATTTAGCTTTAATCAGCTTATAAGTGAGAATGAACAAAGGCATAAACAAAGTATAATTAAAAGAATTTATTTTGTCATCAATCCTATTGCTGATCTTACTCTCTCATACTTTAAAGACCCTAACAGAGTTAAACCAGGTAAGAGGAAAACTATCAGTTTAATCACAGTATACAACAGAAATTTAGTATAGTACATAATTTTGGAAAGATTTGGGAAGAAAACATTAAGAAGTGAGTTGGAGGATCATTGAATTTTTTATCAAGCTTTCAATTTGATTAGGTAAACATGAAAAATGGCTAAAATGAGATGATTAAAAAATTCTGGGAAGATCTGTGGGTAACTTTAACTCCATGTAATTATTATCTTTGTGGTTCTGTCGAGGAGCTTCTTAGAAGATCTTGAGCTGCTGTTCACTAATTGATCCAGCATTTTGGAGGAAGGTAGGGGCACATAGGTAGGAGCGGAGACAGGAACCCAGCAGCTTCTTTACCTTTTTCTTTCACAGAAAGTGACCTTGGTAACTATTAGGGAATAATAGTTGCAGCCTAAATGCCATCCCCTTAACGTATTGCAAATTTCTCTTTTGGTTAACTCTCACCAGAATAATATAAAGAAGACGGTTCTGTGAAATTAAACCAAACCAACACAGTAAAAAATAGCAGAGGTAGAAAAGTCTGTCAGGTACTCAAATCAAAGGAAATAAGTTATGTAAAGCAGATTATTCATGTAGATAAAATGTCTTGAAAAAGTAGTAGAATAATATTATGAAGAGAAATTGATAAAATGTTTTGAGAGACATAGACATAAAGGAAGATGTGTTAACTATATTGTACAGGTAAAATTAAGGTGAAGAAAACATTGAGACTGGGGCACACCTATAATCCCAGTGACTTGGGACACTGAAGCAGGAGGATCTAAAGTTCAAAGCCAGCCCTAACAATTTAGTGACACCCTGTCACAAAATAAGAAATGAAAAGAGTTGGGGATGTGGCCCAGTAGTCAAGCACTCCTGGGTTCAATCTCTTATACCAAGAAAAAAATTTGAGACAATATTGTGATTTAAAATATTTAATTAGAGATCTCTGAGTGATCTTTCCCTTTTAATCTTCATTATATATTATTTAAAATAAATCTGACTTCAGAATGTCTTACCTTCTTCAGATGTGTGTGCTATACACATGCTTGTGTGGTATGAGCACTGAAATATATACTGGGGAGTGATAGAGTAGGTGCTACCAATGCATTTGGCAAGTGCTCCAAGGAAAATTTCTGTGTTTCTATTCAGACAGATACCATCTTGTTCTTCCTGAATAAAATGCCTATAACCAGTCATTGCTGTATGAGAAGAGAGATGGTCAGGATTGCATAGGAAGCAAACATTGTTGAGATTTATTGAGATGATGGTTGGGCTATGAAGAGATACACATTCGTGAGATATTTTCCTGGTAGTTCAACTCAATTTTGCACTCATAGAACCAGGTGGCTGTGTGTTGAAGGATGCCACATCATTACAAAAATGTCCATTTCTCCTGTGAGGAGAGGAATGGAAGTTTAAAATCCAGGAAGTCTAAAATAAAGAAGTTTCCATACAGAATCCCATTCAGAGAAAACAGCCTCCGGGAAAGCCACTTGCTTTCAGCAGTCATCTGGCAGTATCCCACATTGTGCTGTTGCAAGAATGTTCAACAGGATACACAATTTTTACCTGTGAACTTTTGGAAAAATATATGATTTAAACACTCCTAAGTTTTATGCCAGAAACTTCTAGTTGTCCCACAATGCCCTATCCCTTTCCTCAACAGAAAAAATTAAAATCTCCAGATTTGATATTTAGGCCCATCTCTGCCTGAAAGAAAAAAAAAAAAACAAAAACAAAACTCTTTCCAGCTTCCCATGAAGCTGGATGTACTCCCTCTGTAATTTCTCCTAACAAAAGGAGAGCAGACCTGGAGAGAGCAATATTCAGCATGTACCCTTTAAAGGGGAAGTGTGTTCTCCTCCCTTTACTCCACCTTTAGGTCAGATGCAAATGCAGGTCTTGGACCAAGGGGTTATGTTAGGAATGATTATCGATTATACAACTACTCATAAGCTGAAAAGATCCCAGACCCCCATGATAAGTAAAAACAAGTACATATTGCCGTGGTTCCTGTAAACAGGTGGCATCTGTTTCTCATTCATTGGAGTGTGGGCTGGCCTTGTGGATTCCTTTAACAAAGACACTGGGGTGGAGGTGATTCTGTGGTAACTTCTGAGTCTAAAAGACTTACAAGTTTCAACTTCTTTTATTTGTGAAGTTCCTTTTCAGAAAGTATTTTTCATGTAAATATCATACTACTTATGTGTTAATCAGCTTCTTGATCCTATAATCAAAATAAGTGACATAATAAAGGAGCAAATTTTTTATTTTGGTTCATGGTTTCAGAAGATTTTGTCCATGGTCAGCTGTGGCCATTGCTGTGGGTTGAGACAAGGCAGAATATCATGGTGGAAGGTGGAAAGGTGTGGGAGAGGAAAGCTGCTCATCTCAAGGCAGCCAGAAAGTAGAAAGAAAACAGAGAGAGAGAGAGAGAGAGAGAGAGAGGAGAGGGGGGTTTGAGGAAAAGATAAACACTACCAGTACAAGTTATTATCCCAGTGACCTAATTCAACTAGGACCTACCACCCTGTAGTCCATTCAGCTATCATGGACTAATCAACTGATGAGATCAGAGACTTCATTTCCTACAAGTCCCGTCTCTTAGACATAAGGTTCCATTCCAGAACCAAACTGTAACATCTTGTAGCCGACATTCTTTTACAAAGCCCATAATAACCATGTTAGAGGCTTCATGTAAAGAAAGAGATGAGCATTCAATCCATCCCCGTCCATCACTGTTTGAGTTACTCCCATGAAGAGTTCAGCATGTGAGTGAGGAAGACATCTGGAACATGCTACCCTAAAGAACAGAAGAACAACCAAGACTAGTCATATTAAAGAATTACGAGAAATAATGGTGGTGGTTTTAAGCTGCTAAATGTTGGAATAGTTTGTTACACTGTGTAGATAATGACAACACTCATTAGCTATTTCACTCATCTGAAGTAACCTCCACACTGCTTCTTCAGAAACCACTTGGAAGAATTCTCCCAGAATCAGAAAGTTGATCCCCACTTAACCCACTTAACACCTGTAGAGTTGACAACATCATAGTTGATGGCTTTGAGCACATTCTCTTCTGCAACATCAGATATTGATTATCTTATCTTGACTGACTTCTATTGATAAAAGAAACTATATAACATGCCCCCAAATAGAAAAGCAACAATGATTATTTATCCACAAAAAAACCATAAAATCACATATTGTTAAACTTTACTACTCATAATTTTAAGTTAATTTGAAGATTACATTGGGGATTTTAGATATATGATTTTACTATTAGTGATTTGAAGGATTTTATTGCTTAAATTCCTATTTATTTAATAAATTAAGAGTAAATACATAGAACAAATTAACATTTTATTGGCTCTGACATATAACACAGAAGTGGCCAAAATATAATATTCTGCTCTATATATAGGCTTTCAAATTATGATCTGCTTCACATTAACATATCAGATGAATGAAATTCACCCAATATTATTTCTAATGCTATTGTCATTGTATTGCTTGCCATCATATTTTTCTTTACCTCATAAATTCTTTATTGTGTTCCTTTGGATTTTATAGTGTTCCTGTAGTTATGGACTATTTTGAGCACAGTGTATTTCCTTTTACCTCACGGAAAAGCTGGAATATTAAGGCACTGACAGTGATTTCCTCCTCAACTGTACAGGAGGTATGAAAACCTCAGAGATAAAAGAATTGAGTGAATGCTCAATAGGGTATCACGGTGACACACAAACAGTATTTTCAAGTAAAGCATCTCTATTCTTCATTAAATGATGAAATTTGTAATAAAATAGCTAATGACCAAAAACATTGGAAAATTCTCTGATTCTAAATAACCTTCTAATTCTTTGAGATAACAAGGTCTTCCAAGCCATGCTCACAAGTGTCATTTAAGATTTAGCTGCTGTATGAGTTATTTCCTGTGTACTATTATATTGAGTATTTTTGCCTTCATGTAGACAAGGACTGAAAAATTTCTTTTTCTGTGCTGAAGATTGAACCCAGGGCTTCATGAGTGCTAAAGAAACACTCTACCACTAGCTAAATCCCCAGCACAATATAGAGAGTGTCTGTTTAAATATTTTTATTGACAACCAAAGTGCTTTTAGGACCTAATGAGTACGGTAGTTGTTTTTATGTTGGATACACACACACACATGCACTCACAGACACACACCCCTACCCCTACCTAATTCTTCTACATGACCACTATAGCGGTTTAGAATTTCAGCTGCTAATATTTGAAATATTTTATTGCATTTAATTGCCTCTTAACTTCATTATTTGCTTATCATATTTTATATCAAATATATTCAATATATAACTGCTAGATGATACCTGCAAAACTATTTTTCTATAGTTGGTGCATAGCTTACTGTTCAAGTGAGTACTTAGCATGCTGGGAGTCTGAACTCAACCCCAGGCACCAAAAGAATAACAATAAATACATAAGTAAATAAATGCTCCACTTTTTATTGTATTTTTCTTCATTCTCAATCTAAATCCCTAAGCGTCAAGGTCTGGGGCATTAGGATGATATTAACGATTATGTAATACCTATCCCAGTTTTTAAACATCATCTTTTCATTAATGCCAAAAGAATGTCTCTGATTCACAATAATCCAACCAATACCTTGCATGTTCATATAAAGTGCTTGAAGCCCCTGAAATATCTAGATTACCCTTGTTCTCATTCCAAAATATTCCTAAAAATATGCTGCTAATCAGATAACACTGTTTTTTTTAACCAATATAGACACACATTTCTTTTCAGGGTATATTAATAACACACACCTCTCTTTTCCATAGGATCTAGAACAGTTTGATAACTAGTTCTTAATAAATTAATGAATTTCCTACCTTTGAAATAACGAGGTTCAACTGAGCAATAAAACAAAATAGTGCTGAACAGCTTATTTGAAGATATAAGCAGTCTGAGTTAAACATATCAATAACCAATATATATTAAGCACATACTGTAAGCTGGGTTTTTTATAAATTGCTTTATATGCAATTTTTCATTTAGTTAAATGTTTGCTCACTTGAAATAAACTGCACTCAAAATAGCCTGAAAAGCAGATATTTGAATTCTATGAAATGGATTTTAAATTCTCAGGTGTTTATGCCTTCTGAACAGGAATTATATTTCATTTTATAAATAATTTCTTAATTTGGAGGATATTTTGGAGCATGTACTAAAACAAGGATGCAAATCAACACATGTATGGTACTACTCGCACTCTGATGTCAGATATACAATTCTGCTCCCTCCTTTTCTTTGTTTGTTGTGGTCTCTCTGAGTACTGAGTGAAAATAGAATTTCTGTTTAATTTGCTTCTCTCTCTGAGAGCCAACATACCTGTTAATCTTGCCAAGAACCACTCATTTGCAAGTAATGGTGTCCTCATTTTCCTTGTTACTTGGCTTTCATGTCTCCTGATCAAATCCTTAAAAGTTATTTTAATGTAATTTTATGTCATGCTATTTGCTTCTTTGTAATCTACTTTGGTTCCCCGATAGTCAGCACTTCTGTATCCTTAGGCAATATATTTTTTAAAAGAGCACAATAGCCAACATTTTCTAAACCTTTTGTGGATTCTTCAGGACTATAAATTCATTATAATAGAGTAAGTGAATTCCTGCATCTCCTGTCCATATATGCCCCACCAAATCATAGATGTGCTGATTAATACATAATACAAATGCTTTATCCTCCAAATAGCCACCCAGAGGAAAGAATGTGCTTTTGATTTTATTGCTTAGCATTATGCAAGATGAAAGGGGCATGTGTGTATAATTAAAAAGCTGCAAATGTCACTGACTCTCTGGTCAGGAGGCTAGCTTAAAAAATTCAGGCAGTTGTGTAGCTTGTGACCTTGTCTACCTGCCAAAATGGAGGGAATTCAAAGAGAAAACTGCTGAGCTGAGAACAGGAAAACAAATTTTAGGCAGCGATTTATTCCTGCTACTAAAAATCAATGACATCTACTTTTAAGGGTATGGAATGTCCCCTCTCCCAATTCTATCTATTTTTCTGTTGATGCAGAAATTTCTGAGAGGATTGTCTTAAGAGTAAAATCTGAGGTCTGAGTTCTTCCACAGTGAGATTCCTTGGTACATGGCGCAGAGCATGGAGTACGAACCATTTTTTCTGGGCTCAAATTTCAACTCCGCTGCTCCCTGGTTGTGTAACCTTGGGATAATATTTAACTTTGTGTCTCATTTCCTCATGTAACCTGGAAAGGGAAATGGCACATGGGTCTTAGAACTATGGTGAAGATCAGATGAGCTAATATGTGCAAAGGTCTTAGGAGATTGTCTGGCTTATAGTAAGCAATTTTGCTTAGCATGTCTTGACTCCATCCCAAGATTCTTCTTTTCTTTCCCACATATTCATACACATTGTGAAATTTTCTCAAAAGCTCTTACTTACATTAAAATGAAAAAACTATGTAAAGAATTAATAACTCTCAGCCTCGTATAGGATAGGTACTACATTAGGTAGGTGATTTAAATATTCTTCCAAAAGAACTTAAAATCTTTTTGTTAAGAATGTTGACATTCATTTACAGTTCAGGAGTCTGAGGTTTAAAGAGGAAAAGTTGGGGTTGAACCAGTGTCTCAGCTGTTGGAGGGCTTGTCTGGTATGTGCAAGGACCAAGGTTCAAGCCCTCGCACCCCATACAAAACTGTCGGAGAAACAAAGGTCAAATGAAAATAATAATAATAAAATTAATTCTTTATTCTCTCTCTTGCTCTTTCAATCTCTTCATCTCTCTAAAAAAATAAATGTTTAAAGAGGGAAAGTTACTTTGACAAAAATCATACAGCTATCATGTGCCAATAAATAAATACATATAAAATACTTTGGAAAGGTCTGCTTAATTATAAAGCCACAGTCTTTCCAAAATATTATGTTAATATTTTATTTTTTCTCAAAAATGTGTAATTTAACCTACGGTTTATGAAGTATGTTCATAAAATTCCTTCAATTTATTCATGTAGAAAATCCAAAAGATTTATTTTGTTAATATATCACTTTACAAATGACAAAAACAAGGTTGATAAATGATAAAGCAAGTTTACTAAACTCATATCGACAATAAATGGTAGAGAACAATACAAAATTACATTAATAAATTTCTGGTCATTTCTACCCAAGTGATTTATAATGATAGGCAATGTTAACGTATTATTTTTTCTGAAATAATATATATTTAGCAATTGACTACTGCTGATGTTATAAAAAGTCCAGGGGAAGAGTTCCAAGGAGTGGTCAATGAAGCTAATACATGTGCTATCTCTGGAATCACACCTAATAGGGCCCAACCTACTTCCTCAGCTCACGTCTGTGCTGGTCAGTCCTGCATGCCAAGTTTAAGCTGAACCAACTTTTACAAGAATAAAATTTATCTCTGCAGATGTTTGAGGGGACAAATGACAGTGCTGAAAGATGTAGGAATTACAAGCCAACTCTGCAATTCTAGGTAGAGAACAACAAAATACAGGAGGACAGGTGTTAATTTTTACTCTTTTTGAAGTTTTCCACTTTTAGATCAGAGTATAATAATAAAAATTCTTCTTTGACATGAACATTATGATCAGAATGACAGACTCATGAGAAAAGATCCCTTTCTCCAAAAGGGAACTTTATATGACTAAAAGTTCTTATCAAGCAAATATAGAAAAATGAGGGAAATATAAGCTTCACAAAAATTTTATTTATTAATGAGGAGAAAATATTTTGCTCATTGTTTGGAGGAAAATATTCAGCAATGCAGCAAAAATAGAACAAGATGTGAAATAAAACAATTAAACCCCAATCTTATTTTAATCTCCTGCAAGAATACACTAAAAGTTCAAAGAGGTACAAAAATGTGATCAATAGGAAACCAAAATTGGAGGTGATTTGGATCAGACAACTCCAACTGTTTTCACAGTCAGGATCACACAGAAGTTTGCCAGAATAGTAAATGAATTTGAAGAGGGGAAGCTGAATATGCTTTTTCTATTTAGAAGTGATATGAAAATACAGTCAGATATGACAACATATTTATTTCTAAGCTTATGGAAATAGAAAGCAGTTAATAATGAGGGTATTTATTTGGGAGAAAGAATGATGAAATGCAGACAAATGTAGTTTTACATAAATACCTGAATTTTTACAGAAGAGATAATGTATTTTTGAATTAATTTCATAGATTGAACAAAAATAGAATTTTCAGGAGGATATATTTTGTCAAAGGCTTTAGTCAAAAGAATATTTGGAAAAGTTTATACACCTAAATGGCTACCCCTTGTGAAATGAGCTTGTTCATTTTTTGTGCACTTACCACTTATTATTCTGTGTACATTCTAGTTGCTTATATTGTTTTTCTCTATGTGAAAAAAAGTGACACATCACAGATTGTTGCTATTTTAAATGGAATATGTAGGAAAGGAATGATTGAAAAGTTGCATTTAGTTAAAAATTGATGTAGCAATGGCAAAAGAGAGAACTGGAAATCTGGCAATATTTCAAGCAAAACAAATGTCACTTGCGAAGGTCCTAAGATTCAGGGGTGATAGCAAGAAGAACAAGGTACTAGAGTGGGATGGCTGAGGAAGAGTGGAAGAATGTGAGAGAAGGTAACAGAAGGGATTGTGTTGACTCTGAGATTAGAAACTGAGGAAAATATTTGAGAGAGAAGCTTGAACTGAGAGATTATCTAGACATTTTTTTCACATTTAGACTGCAGTATTGATAGCAGACAGAAAATAAAAGCAGATCCTTCTTGATAGACTTTGATGTTTTCCCAAGTGAAATTATAATTGTCTGGACCAAGAAGAACAATGTATAGGGGGAAAAAATCTATAGTTTTGGATTATTTTATTTATAGTCAACAGTACTTATTATAGAATGGATAGATACTGTAAGATCAAGAATCAAGAATGACTGCAGGATTTTGGATTGAAAAAATAGTAAAGTTAGAGTTGCCTTTCCAGTGATAGGATAAATTTGCTGGAGAAACAGAATCGAGTGTAGAGAACATGTGTCCAGATCATAACATACTGTCAACCTTGACGGTTCTATTAAAAGTGGGCATACTGTGCTGGAGCAGTTGCTCAGCAGTTACAGCATTTGTCTGGCATGCATGACCACGTACACAATGGAGGGTTAGAGCAATGCGAGTCACATGAATAACTAAATAAAATTGATTTTCTCTTTCTAGCTCTCTCACTGTCTCTCTCTCTTTAAAAACAAATAGTGCGCATACTGAGTTGGCATATGAAAATTTAATTCAAGAATTCAAGGGGCTGGAGCTATGGCTTGGCATTTATGGCACTTGCCCAGCACTCATGGGTACATGGGTTCAAACTCCAGCACCACATACACAACAAAGTGTCCGAGCAATGAAAACCACGTGAAAAACTAAAAATAAAAATTGATTGTGTGTGTGTGTGTGTCTCTCTCTTTCACTGTCCTTCTCACTTAAAAAAAAAGGAATTCAAAAATAAATCTAGAGGGAGCACAATCTGGAAATTATTGAAGAATAGAAGCTGTCTAAATCAATGTGATCTAAAATCACACTGAGCAAAGTTTTAGCAGAGGTTCAGAGGTCAAAAAGTCCTGAGCACAACAAAATATAGAGATTAGGACAACAGAAAAATAGGATAACAAATGAGAAAAAACGAAAATCAGGAGAGTGTGGTATCTTTAGAAGGTGAGTGAAAATAAATCATTTTTCAGGAAAGTAAAAGTACTCAGTACTGACAAATCAAAGCAGATGAAGAATAAATATTGACTCCTGATGGACTTAGAGTTGTCACTAGTCAATTTGGTAATTTATACTTTAGTGGGGTAGTTGATGAAATAATTGGAGAGAATTTAATAGAGGATGAAATGCTAACAACTGGAATCAAAAGAGGATAGAAAAATCATGACAATTTTCTTATAAAGGAGAGAAATGGAGCAGTAAATAGAAATGAATGCATTGTTAAGGTTCTTATTTTATTTTTTCCTTCATTAATTTAATTAGTTCTTTAGGATGGAGAAATAATTTATATGCTGGTTCTCAAAGTTTCCTGTAGAAAGGAGAAAAGTGGAAATTGGAGCATTGTTCCAATTATGTGAGTATAAAATTGTCAAATCAAAGGAGTGACTGTCATCAGAATGGTTTATCAATAGTTTGTACATAGTTCAAGAGCGGAGGATTCAGGTGCATTGGTTCAATGTGAGTATGGGGTCAGGAAGTGATTGTCTTTCAAAGGTTGTTTCTTTCTTCTTTATTTTCCCTGTTCTGGGGATCAAATTAAGTCCTTGCACATGCTAGGCTCTATCATTGAGTTACATTTCCAACCCCAATGGTCTCTATTTGCTTCAAGAAAAAAAAATCTCAAGATCAATAAAAATGATTCTTTGTCTTATGACTTCTGCTTCCACATTCATCACATGTTCAAGAAGTGACCAGATCATTTTTCTAAACTTCCTTAACAAGATTCCCATAATAAAAGAATTAAAGCAAAAAAATCAATGAATGGGATGTCATTAAACTAAGAAGCTTCTGCATAGCTAAGCTATTAATCAAGAGCATCAAGAAAGAACCTACATAATGAGAGAAAATCATGACCTACTACACCTGTGACAGGAAGCTAATATCCCAAACATAAAACGAGCTCAAACAACTTAATATCAAAACCACAAACAATCTATTCAATAAATGGGCAATGGAACTAAACAGAAAATTCTCAACAGAGGAACTTCAAAAAGCCAAAAAACATATGAGAAAGTTTTCTACATCACTAGTAATGAGAAAATACAAACCAAAACTAAATTAAGATTTTTCCTCACTCCAGTTAGAATAGTAAAGATGAAGAATATAAGCAATAACAGATGCTGGAGGGGTTGTGGGGAGAAAGGAACACAGACACACTGTTGGTGGGACTGCAATCTGGTACAGACACTCTGGAAAGCAGAGTGAAGTCTCTTCAAAATTTAGGGATTGAACCAGCCATCCCACTCTTGGGTATTTTCCCAGAAGAGCTAATTGAGCATATTACAAAGACACAACTACGGCAATGTTTATAGCAACAATTTATAATAGCTACATTATGGAACCAACCCTGATGCCCTCACTGGATAAATGGATCCAAAAACTATGGGAAGTGTATACAATGGAGTTCCACTCAGCTAGTATCACATAGTCAGAGGGAGCTATAGCTATGGGGATCTGGGAGAGGGCAAAAAGAGGAGACAGGGAGGGATTATGAGGGAGGGAAAAGAGGGGTTATTGATTCTGTTTGGTACATTTCACTCCCCTCAGAAGCCAAATAATACTCAAGTATTCGTTTAACTCTTGAAAATTCAAAAACTAACATACATGTATGTGGACATTTACATATGTAACCGGCAAGAATTAGCAGAAAAGAGCATGGAGGGGGAGAAGGGGTGGACAGAGATACTGGGTATGGATTGGGCTCAAGTTACTTTATGATTACCTATGCATATATGAATATATAGCAACAAATCCCTTCAATATATAAGAATGTGCTGAGCTAATTTAAAAAAAAAACAAAATGTCTCACATCAAAGTCAAACCAGGTAAAGATAATTTTACTAAGCTATTGAATACTTCTAATCAATTTCTTAACCTGAGGTTTACCTGAGTCTCCAGTGACAGCAAACACCATAAGCTCAAAACTGCTTTAAAAAAAAAAAAAGTGATCAGGTCATTTTTCTAAACTGCTCCCTCTCCCAACCAGGGCAAGGGACTCTGACACTCTATTTTACATGAGAATTTTATGATTGCTACAGCTGCTCAACAAAGAATAGGAAATACAAAAACGTGAAGTGTCCCTGCAATGAACCCAACAATGAGAACTTGTGCTTCTCTGCAAAAGCAGTCAAAACGATCAATGGAACAGAATTTAGTGCCTATTTTTTATTAGATGAATATGGAGTTACAATTGAGGGAGAAACATTATCAACCATTCAAGAACAAATGTATATATACTTAGTTATCCAAGGTTAATGCCATGTCATGGATGCCCAGCAATTTAGTGCCTATTAATGAGACCAAGTACATATAAAGGTTCAACTTGTGATCAAGGAGTTGTCAAATTATTAGAGAAAGAAAACAATGCTTTGTAAATTCCCTTTTTCAATGTAGTAAGGGGTTTTCCAGGTTCACTAATAAATGATTGACAAAGACTATATATTCAAGGTAAACTGTGATAATCATCACAAAGAAATTAATCAACATATCCATCACCACACATAGTTAGTTATCCTTTGTGTGTGTGTAGGTGTAGATGTGGGTCATGAGAACATTTAGTTTTCTCTTAGCAAATTTTAGGTAAGCAAAACAATGCAGTATTATTAACTATAATTGCTGCATGGGGCATTAGACTCCCAGAACTTATTCATATTATATCCGATTCATCTTTGGAAGTAAAAAGATAAAGTTAGATATTTAAACATTTTCATTCCAAAGAAAATCCAAATTCATAAATGAAAAAAAAGAAGAAATTAATCTTGTGAAGCAATATAGACTATTTAAATAATAGAGTATAGAGGAATATGTTAACTGATATTACTTTATCAAATCAATGCTATGGCCCAGTGAATGGAAATGGAGAATATCATGTGTAGTGAAATTTGCCTATGCATTCTCTCATCTGTGGAAGCTAGAGTAAAATAAAGGAAAAGGGAGGGAAGGATAAGATTTCACAAGGTATCATTCAAACATAAATTAATAAAAGAACTAAAGGACATCTAGTGAAGTAGAGAAAGTGGAATTCGAGAGGGGAGGAAAGTAGGTAGAGACAAAAGGAGGGTTAAGGGGCAAAGGGAAAAATATACTTTGCACCTCTAGGCAACTAAATAATTCACACACAGTCAATATAAATGAGAACAATAAAAACAAACAAACAAACAAATAAATAAATAAATATTTCCAGGGGTGATAAGCAGAAGCAAGGGCCCAGGCACTAGAGGAGAGTGGCAGGGGGATATTGGCCAAATGATATTATCATATTGTGTACATGTATGAAGATGTAATAGCAAATCCCATCATTATGTATAACTGTAATGTATCAATACAAAAATATTTAAAGCAAAACTTAGCAGACCACCATGTGTAGGTGTTTGTACTGGTTTTTCTTACATACTTCAGAATAGTTTGCTTGTATTGCTATCTCTTATTTTGTCTAATACAAAACCTTACCTATTTGCTTTCTTTTATTGTGGAAGAGACTTATACTTTTTCTATGTATATCACAGCCTTCCTCCCTTCCTCCCAAGCTCAATATAATTATATTTCCCCCTATATGATATTTCAAGAAACCTTCTTAGGAAAGCCAAATGTGATTACTGATGGTATGCAGATCCCATGTTTAAAAGAATATTTCATTAAGGATACCCAAGTATTTCTGTCACTGGATCTTTTTGGGAGATAATAAAATTTCCCATTGAATAATCCCTCTACTGTGTGGGAGTTTTACACAGTTGCCTGAGCTCTCAAAGCAGAGCCTGGAAATGAAGCCTAACGGCCTCAGAGCTCAGTTTTATAGTCCTACACAGAGGTCCCATAACTTTAAGGCTTTTGCATTTTCTGTGGCTGGGCTGAGGTTCTCAACTTCCCATTCAACTATCTTTGAGTATGAACACTATTTTCTTCATACCCAGCTTTTGGGTGTTAAAGATAAAACTGTATTCCTTGGGTACATTTTGGGGGCCAGATATAATAGCTCTGAGAGATCTGAGCCCCTCCTAACAACGAATCTTCAGGTTTGCTCTTTAAATGTGAGGAGAAATAATACTGCAACTTCTGAGAGAAAAATTGTTGTCAATGTTGCTTATGTACACAGCTGAACTCTAATAAAACAAAAAACAGGCAAAATGTGAGAGCAGGCAGTACTGAGAAAAATGACTCACTATATGAAAGATGGTCAGACAATTAAAGACAGGCAAGTCTATACAACAAGATTCTATATTTCTCCAATTATCACATTGACTCAGAACAAAGTTTGATAATCTCTGATATAAAGGTGTAGAGAAACAGCCATCCTCCTTTTCCACTACTACAAGTGTAAATTAGCTCAACATCTACAGAGAGTGTAGCATCTATTAAAATCTAAAATACTCAATTTAACCCAACAGTTCATTTTTATAAGTATTCTTCATATATTCAAAAAGTCAAACTCTAAGTACAAAGTTCTGATGTGAAACATTTTAATAGTGACAAAATAAGAAACACCTAAATATTAAAGATTATGATTATATATATATATGTGTATATATATATGTATGTATGTAATCTGTCAGGTGCAGTGACACAAGCCTATAAACCCAGCAACTCTGGAGGCTAAGGCAGGAAGATTGAAAGCTCAAGACCAGCCTCAGTGACTTAGCAAGACCTCAGCAACTTTGTCTCAAAATAGAAAATAAAGAATTGGGGATGCAGCTCAGTGGTAAAGTACCCCTGGGTAACCCCATACCAAAATAAATAAATAAATAAATTGTAATAAATTATAGTCCACACAGTGTTAAAATAAATAAGAATGAACTGGAAGATCTCTTTCTCTCTCTCTCTCTCTCTCTGTGTATACACACACACACATACTAATATAGCAAAATAACTAGGGTTATTTAAAATGTAAAATTCAGTGTATATAGTATGTATCAATATACTTAGTAAGAGCACATGATTTACACACACACACACACACACACACACATACATATATATATATATATATATATATATATATATATATACATATATACATTTAAAATTACTGGAATGGTACGTAAGAAGTGGGTGCTGAATTCCCCGGCTGGAGCAGTGGCTCAGTAGTTAGAGTGCTTGCCTGGCATGTGCCAGGACGTGGGTTCATATCCCAGCATTAAGTACACAGTGAAGTGTCAGAGCAACGAAAGCCAAATGAAAAACTAAATAAAACTGACTCTCTCTTTCTCTCTCACTGTCCCTCTCTCTTAAAAAAAAATTATTGAATTTCAGAATAGGATGATGAGACATCTGGTAATAAATATTGCTTTTCACTTTATGCCCTTTTACACTTTTGAATGTGATTACACAATTTACTGGAAATTGCATTGCTTTATTTTGTACATCTGTGAATATGTGACAACAAATCTCATCATTACGTACAACTATAAGGCACCAATAAAAATAAATAAATAAAGGTTCTTTTGAAAGTAAATATGCTTACAAATGATGTTTTAAAAACTAGATTAAAAAGCTGGGCATGATGGCACAAGCCTGTAATCCTAGCAACTGGAGAGACTGGGGCAGAAGAATTGCAAGTTCAAGGCCAGCCTCTACGACTTAGCGAGATCATCAACAACAGTTCAGCTCTTTCAAAATAAAATAAAATAAAAATTTAGAACAACAAAAAAAGCGGGGGAGGCTAGAGACATAGCTCAGTGGTAAGTGTCCCTGGTTAAATCCCCAGCAAAACACACACACAAGTACATAATGGGAAATTGTGTTATATTCTGCTAATGAAAAAATAACCACTTTGTTTAAAACTGTGTCCACATGAAAGTAGTAAAAACTGGGTGAATATGTGTATTTACACGAATATACAGAGAGTAAGAAAATACTCATTGTTTGTTTACTTCTATTTTTTAAAATATCTCATTTTCCATATGAAGTAATCAAACCAGAAACCAAAAGGAAATGTTTTGAAACTAAAAAGGAAGGAAAGAAAAAAGGGAGGAAAGGAAGAAGGAAAGAAGGAGACCCTTTCCTTTTGCTAATAATGCTAATAAAGGATACTCTGCTCTGGGATGGAGAGGTGTTATGCTACGTTCCTTGCCTCGTTTCATAGAGCCTCTCTTCTGTATGATATCTATTTGAAGTGTCAAGGTGTGGTAGAGGAGAAACTCTGAAGCTGCCTCCACTGACTGCCTCTGCAGTCTCATCTTCTGCACTACATCCTTGGATGCTCCACCAGACTCTTTGGTGATGGGCAGCAAGCCACAGTTCCCCTTTTGCACCTTGTTCAATGATGTGCCCTGGAATGCTGCTTCTCCTTCTGTCCCCTGCTCCAATCAGCTGTCACTGAGGTGAGATCTTTTTGCCTTTCCACACTTTGCAAAAGTATATCATTTGATGTGACCTTCCGTGGGTCAGTCCACTTCTTGAGAAGCAGGAAGTTAATTAATGCCCTCTAAGCACTTACTCTCAGTGATGTGCATTGTAAATGCTTTCTGACACCGTTCTCCTGGAAGATTTTTATGTTTTTGCAATTGGAATCTGTTTACTTATCAGTACAAAGATTTTTAAGTAAATGATCATGTAAAAATAAGGTCTTTGTAAATATTAGCACATTTAATAGACTTAAGTTAATGATTAGTGTCTCGTGTAAATAAAGCCATTAGCCCAAATTTATATTCTTGTTTTTACAGATATGTTGGACCTTTTCTTCTAGTTTGTAGTTTATGTTTTCATTTTCCTTCCTGCAAATAAAAGGATTTCAACAGAGAATTTATATGAGCAACTAGGACAATTTGGACTAAATAGCATATTAAATCCTCAAAAATCTGAATATAGAAAATGTATCACTTCTTTTGGTAATATCGTTTGGCTTCCTTAACCAACTTTAACTAGTGTGCTGAAAATACTTTTGATCATTTATTTTTATTAAGTAAAAGAGTCTCTTTATAAAATGCTTTAGATACTATCTGAAATTAAATGTGAAATATATACAATCCTTCTGGGAGATGAAAGCTTTTTATGCAGTTTCTGTGTGTATCATACCAGGCAATTCCTTAAGACGTGACAGAGGGAGAAACTTCCACAGAATATTCTATGGGAAGATTATATTTTGTTATTACAAGCAGTATTAAAAAAAAGTGTGCCAAGTCAAAGCAAACAGAATGCATAGAAGAAGCACGGAAGACTGGGAGGCTGTGCTAGTTGGACACCCAGAAAACTCTGCCTGTCCCTGCATACCTCATCTGAAAACAAAACATGAAGCTAAACAAGTCTTCCCAGGCACCAGCACTGAAAACTAAAGAAAGCAATTACTTTTCAATTAGTTACTGAAGGGAGATGCTTATTTTTTCCCTAAGAAAAAGAATTTAACTCTAGCAATGATTTACTAACCCACAAGAGGTCTCAGAAGTTCTGGGATCATTCATGTGCGTTATTCCAAAGTACCTATGCACATAGATTAAAATGAGACAGTTCTCTTAGGCCTGACATGAGAGAATTCTTATAAGGTCATCTTGAGTAACTTGTCTGGCCAATAATATACCTGATTTTGATATAAATGAGAAATTATTTTTCCCCAAGGCTCAAATAAAATTATCCTGAATTACTTAGAGCATGCAAATCTCAACTGGATTCAAATTTTAGAATTTACTGCTAAGCAACTTTCTCATTGTAAAATACACAAAAGAGTGTTAAAGTCTTGACCACATTCTACACAGTTATTTTTATTTCTGCTTCATTTAAATATCTACTCCTCTGTTGTAGCAATTATCACTGTGCTTGTTTACATTATATTTCTTTTCTCCCTCCAAACATTGTGAAACTCTTCAACATAGATAAGTAATAATTACCCATCAGTAGTAGAGAGATGAATATTTTAGGACCTTTGAGTTCTGCATGTAGAGACTTTGCCTGAGCTGCAGAGATGGTGAGAAAATATCTAAAAGAATTAAAATAAGCTCCAATATATGCAAAGGCAGATCTTGTTCAGAACACACATAAATTTTCATTTCCGTCATTTAAACAAAACTAGCCCTTAACCATCATAGTTCAGTTTTCACCTATCAATTTTTGTTAACTGAATGAAAACATATGAAGCAAAAAATTTTCTGTTAGCTTCTCAGTCCACAAACCACAACATGAAGAACAGATAAACATCACGTTCAAGACGAGTCCCATCACTTCCTTCAAACTCTGTTGGCTTTGAGCACACCATCACTCAGGTGGAGTACCTACAGCAAACCATGTAAGTGAATCGTGTCCTTGTTTCCCAGTTACAAATCCACATGACATTTTACAAAAATTGAAAATCATAAAGGGAAATAGATCTACAAAAATGAAAATGTATCAGTAAAAGAGGTATCATATAGTACTATAGGTGAATCCTGAATCAAACTATGCTGTTACACAAATAGCAGATTAGAATCTTGACACTGTTGCCACCAGGGAGACTGGAGATGTGCAGCCAGAGTTTAGAGAAGGCAGGCTGCAATGTAATGAAATGAGTATGAGGAAAAGAATATCCCCAAAGAAAAACACTAGCAAAAACAAAAGCAAAACAAAAACGCATTTTACAGGAAATCTTGGATACTGCATGGCCTCAGAAGCACAGATGATAATATGTATACACTGACGCAAACTTGGAAAGAAGCGTGCCTGTTCACCAAGGCATGGAAACGTGCTTTTTTTGTTATGAGACGGAACGTGAGAAGGGATAGGCAATCACTCTTCAAACTCTTCCTGATTTTTTAATTGAGAACAAAAACTTTGTTTTCTTAAATTTTTTTCTTATTTTATGGTTGCTAAATAATTTTACTTTCTTTTAGAGCAATTTCCTATACATAAGTGAATGTACAAGTTAACGTTTTGGGGAGCATTTTAAAAGGTCTTGGGACAATCATAATTTCTCAGTCATTAAGGTTAAAAAGTACATGTTCAATTATGTGGGCATTTTTTTATGATCTGATAGTTCTATAGCAGTGAGAACTTCTTATATATGTTGTTGTCTTCACCCTTTGGAAAACAAATGTGAAAAAATTATATTATGCCATAAATTAAACATTAAGTATTCTTATTCTTAATGAACTATTAGCAAAATTTTAAATTTTCAGTAAAATTTGAATTATAGTTTATATATCCACTGACATTTTTGAGATAATTATAAATCTGGAAAAAAATTTGAATAACATTCTTGAGAAAAAATTTATTTAAAAAAATTAAATTAGTAAGCACTGTAGTGCACACCTGTAATCCCAGCAATTCTAGAGGCTGAGAGAGGAGGATCACTACTTCAAGGCCAGCACTCAGAAACTTAGTGAGAGAGACCCTTTTCCAAAATAAAAAATAAAAAGGACAGGGGAAGTAGGTCAATGTTAAAGCACCCCTGGTACTATGTATGTCTACTTATACATGCACATATTTTTAAATTATATATAGGTTAATTGGTATTACAAAATTATGGAATAGTTCTTCTTAGGTTTGATTGAATATAGCGATATCGATAAAAAGTTCATTCAACAACAACAAATAACTTTCACTGAGAATTTCCAGTGTTACTGAAAATAGTCCTTAGAAGGTAATGGGTTATTTAAAATTCTAAATGTTTTATGAATAAGCACTACTAGTAACTCAGTTTAAAAATGGGAAAACAAAAAGTGAAATTAAGTAAGTTCTCCAGGTCACACAACTAGAAAATATTAAAACCAGAATCCAGAATCAAAGGCTATCCCTCCAGGGTGCATATCCAGCAGCCACTCCACTCCACATCACATACAGACTTGAAAATGGGCTCAAATGCATAATGTCTACCTTAGTTGCTGTCTTATTCCAGACATGGTAAAGGAAAAAATGTGAAAAAATGTAAACATCTACATGTTGAATAAGTGAATGGGTGGCAATTGTGTTAGCCAGTGTTCATTCTTTTATGTTCGCTCAGTTTTTGTAGCATTCAACCTGAAAAAGTAGGTTAGTTCATCTTTGTTACATATTATAGTGAACACTAGTTCCAGTAGAGTGTCCATCATTCATGCTGATAGAATTATTAGTTTAACACACAAAATATAAATAAACCCTGCTCCTCTTTTGTGAGCTTAAAATCTGGGTAAAGAAAGCCAGTAGGGATCATAGAGAACATTGCATATGGCCTTCTGCTTCACTTAAACCTTTTGATCATACAAATTATTCAACTGTGCAGTATTAAAATATGTGATTGAGATTTTGGTCTGAGGTTCCTCACCCCTTCTCCCCAAAAAGCTCCAATATTTAGTCAATTTGAAATAATTGACTGGTAGCAATATATAGATTCATTTTTCTGTATCATGGGGTTGTAAAATTATGGATTTTCACAATAGGAAGTTCTCAGAAGTGAAACATTTCTTTTGCTTTTAAATTCTGTTTTCTTTCATATTTGATTAAAAGTCCCACGTGTGAAGACAATTTCCTTTGTTACATATATGGACAAACTTTGATTTCATTTTGAGAAGAATTGAGCAAATTATTGAAAGTTGAATTGTTTAGAAACTATCAGCGTTACCCTGCCTGGGAGCCTAATAAGATATCTTATTCTTGTATAAATTGAATCATCATGTACAAAAGAAGTTTTCAAGTTAAGTAAATGTGAAGGTCAATGGATAAATAGCCACTGAGCAAAAATACAGATTTTGTTTTCTTCCATAGCTTTGCTATAAAACAGCCTTTGCATCCATCAAAGTTAGTTCATTCTGAAACTTGAAATTGGGAAGAAAGTGCAATTCAAGAAACAGTAAAAGAACACTTTGTACTCTCCTTGAACTTCGCTGACCCAATCTCTACATGTATTTTCATTTTGTCCTCAGTCTTTTACGATTGCTTTTGAGGAATAATATGGGCTCCCTCTGGTGACTAATTTCACACCTAAATATTCCCATGGCAGTTAATTAGAGAAGCTGCAGTCTCTGGAACCTGTACTTTTCTTATGCAGAAAAGGATGTGAGGTTATAGGCCTACAGGGAAAGGGATTTCTTTTTCTTTTTCTTTTCCGTTTTTTTTTTTAAAGAAATAAAAGCATGAGAGCTTAGCGTTGGTTCTCCATTAGATGCACAGAGAAAGTTCTTAATCACATTAAATTCTTCATTTGTGGGCTGCATTTTCTTTTTCTGTTTATTGTAGCTACCATTATTTAGAATAAGAGAATCTTAAAAATTTCAAGCAAAATCTTTCTTATGTTTAGACAAAATTAGGGGCTGTAGCGGTGGCTCAGAGGCTACGGTGCTTGATGTGGATTCAAACCTCATCACCACATACACAATAAATTGGCAGAGCAATGAAAGCCACATAAAAAACTAAATAATATTGATTCTCTTTTTTTCTCTCTCACTGTCTCTCTCTCTCTTAAAGAAAAAGTTTAGACAAAATTATAAAACTCAAAATTAATGTGAACATATATTTTTCAGTGCGTTTTGTGCACATTCAAAATGGAAGAGAGATCAGGAAAACAAGAAATTAACACCGTGAATGGAGGACTTCTCCAGGTTGGGCCTCTCCAACCAGAGGACTCTTCAGCAGCACAAAAGATTGTAGGTGAGGCCTCTTCCCAGCATGGTGTGGCAGATTCCAGGCTGCTTATTCAGCCTTTCCTCCTTCCTGCATCCTATCCCTGCTCTGATCTGTATATAGATTGAATGAGCTCCCTTTCATGTGTTGAAATTTAGTCATACCTACAGAGAACTACCGTGGTGTTCAGAGGAGGGATCCATGGAAAGTGATTGCTGGGATATTAATGTGTTAAATTGGAGCATCCATGATTGAATGCTACAAGATTTTAAAGAAATGGGAGAGAGCCCAAACAAACATGCACACATGCACACACTCCCTGAATCTTCCTTGTGAAGCTCTGCACCACCTCGTTCTTACCAGCATGAAGGTCATCACCAGAGGAGGCCCCTGGACTGCACTCTGAATGATGAGCCAAAATAAATCTTTTTTTTTTTTTTACTACTACCAACCCTTTTCTTCTGTCTATCTTTATTTATCCTTTATATTTCCTTTCACATGAAGAAATAATATATTCTAATAGACATACGTTTGAATCATGTCTGGCCTTATATTCATTTTCTTCTAATCAAAAATACAAAATACACATGACTTTGACATTTCTATGTACTCGATCTACTCACCAGTTTTAGTCTCACTACATATGTGCACTACATTAACAATCTTGAGATGAAATATTGTTTTAGAGCTTTTTATAACTCATCTATATTAATACCATGTGCATGTATTTTCCCAACTTATGTCTTTACCAACATGAGATTTCAGAGGTTTATTTATATTGCATTCATTCTCCTGAATGCTTTCAATCATACTACTGTAACATTGTCTATTTGGGCTTCATTAATTGACTGTTTAGTTTTTTGTTTTTCAGTGACCCAAAGAATTCAAGATACCTTAGGGACTGATTTTAGTAAAGATGAGAGTTTTGGGGAATGAAGTCTGTGAAGGTGGATTGATGGGTTTCAATGGATGCACATCTTTAACTGTATTAACCAAAACAAACATTGTTCTCTAAACTCATTGTCCCATTTACTATACCACTCACTTTTTGTAGTTGTCTTCACCATGTTTTACTATTATCTGTTTTATTTCTTTATAGCTTCTTTTGTATATACACGACATTGGAATATACCATGATATAATTAAAAAACCATGGTATACAGCTTTTTCCATTTACCACCAACTTCTTATCTACACTGTGAAACTATTTTTTCAAGTGGGTAAAAATAAATTTTCAATTTAATTTCTACCTTTTTAGTAAATTTAAAACCATTTTCAAAAGTGACTTCACTTAGTGAGTCTAATATTCTCACAAATTTTCCCTAGTCACGCATATTTTCCTAGATGACACAATGAATCTAAATGTGTATTTGCCCCCAACCTGATATGGTAACATAAGGGAAGAGCTAACCCTCTGTATCACTTTCCTGCTACTTCCAGAAAAGTGTTCTGGTTCTCATTCTCATATCCCCTGTCTTTATAAAAATCAGTATGTGGTAGATAAACCACTCTGTTCCTTTTCTTGTTACTATTATCTACTCCAGGTCATTTTCCAAGATGTAAGATATGGAAGTTATTCA
>PVKS010023992.1:0-31735 GCA_004027875.1 Aplodontia rufa | reverse complement strand
GATATTGCAATTATCCCCAGGAGTGCCCCCCCCAATTACCCTCCCTTATCCCTCCCTTCCCTTTCCCTTTATAACTCTAAAAAAAGGTATTAGATTGTAAAGCATTACATCTTATCTGGATTTAACTCATGTTACTAGACCAACTTTCTCATTGTCCAGGGTCTAGTCCCCACCTCCACCTATGAGTGGAGACAATCAAATTAGACACAGGGGCATTCTACCTCTGAATTACATTCTCAGCTCTTTTCTAAAATTTTTTTTTGAGAACAGTTCTCCCTAAATTGCCTAAGGTGGCCTCAAACTTGCATCCTCATGCCTTGGCCTCCTGTGTCACTAGGATGTTCGGCATGGGCTATCGTGCCCAGCTTGACCCCATGTTCCTGTATAGCTCCACCCACTTCCCTTCTTGGTATCTTCCTGAATTCCTAAGTTTTTCTAAGAACAACTCCACGAGTAAATCACAGTGAACATAAACCCCCGAATCGAGCTGCGCTTCTAGGCAGATAACATCATCTATGTGTCACTTAGACCACCTGATGATTTTGAAATCAGCCCTAATTACTTCTACTTCAGGTATTGGGAAACAAAAGCTCAGAGAAGATGGGGGTGTGTCTAATGTTTTGCAGAAAGTAGATTATGAGCCTGAGTTTCGAAGCCTGGTTGTCTGCATCCCCCACTTTCTATCAAACTCTCCTGCCTACTTAGCAAAACACTCAGGCTGAGGATTAGGGTGCCCTTGGGAATGGGTCTGGTCTAATGACAGGCTTGTGGCTTTAGAATCAGACACAATTGGGTACTTAATAAACAGAAGCTGTTCCTTGAACACATGTATGACGCTTGTAACTTCTTGTTGTTTTGGGGGTTCTTTTCTTCTGACATTTCTGAGGTTGTGAGAAGTGCTTGATACGATGTTCATAAGGTGGCTGGTACAACAGCTGACACAAAAACACTCAGAAAAGCTAAAGAGATCGTTATTGTTATTTTTTTTGTTGGTGTTGCTTTGGTCCAGTGGAGTGGCTATTAAAACCTGACACCAAGGCTGGGTGTCAGAGCCCTGATGGGGCCCCTCAGTGTGACATTTCAGACTCCTAAGCTGGCCAGACACTATAGTAAGCACTTGGAGGCAGCCATCCACAGAGGGGCCAATGTGAACTTCAGAGATAATGGTAATGGCAGCTTCCATGGGAGAGTGGAAGGCACACCTGAGAAATACAGAGAATGGCAAAGGGCATTAGGTCACAGGGTGAATTACGCTGTGTGTGACACCCTGGCTGAAATCCTATCCCATAGGGTCTCCCAGTGAGCAATTAGAGAAAGTGGCTGAAATTGCTTCCATGTTTTTTTTTTCTCCTTCTAAAAATATCCACTCTGAGAGTGTTGGCCACTGCATGTGTGTGTGAGTGTGTGTGTGTATGTGAGTGTGTGCGCATGAATATATATTGAGTGTGTGTGAATGCATGTGTGAGTGTGAGTGCAAGTGTGTGTTAATGTGTGTGAGTGCATGTGTGAATATGAGTTGTGTGAGTGTGTGTGTGTGGGTGCACGAGTGCATGTGTGTGTGAGTGTGAATGAGTGAGTGTATGTGAGAGTGTGTTAGCATGTGTGAGTGTATATGTGAGAATGTGTGTGAATGCATGTGTGAGTGTATGAGTGTGTAAGTGAATGTTTGAGTGTGTGGGAATGCGTGTGTGTGAGTGTGTTAATGTGTGTATGTGAGTGCATGTGAGTGTGTGAGTTGTATGTGTGAATGAGTGAGTGTGAGAGTGTGAGAGCATGTGTGAGTGTATATGTGAGAATGTGAATGTATGAGTGTATGTGTGAGTGAACGTGTGAGTGTGCGTAAGTGAATGTGTGTGAGTGTGTGTGAGTGTTCACAAGAGTGTGAGCATGTGTGAGTGTGTGTAAGTGAATGTGTGTGAGTGTTCATGAGAGTGTGAGCATGTGTGAGTGTGTGTAAGTGAATGTGTGTGAGTGTATACAAGAGTGGTTGTGTGTGTGAGTGAGTGTGAGTGTGTAAGTGAATGTGTGTGAGTGTGAGTGTTCATGAGTGTGAGCATGTGTGAGTGTGTGTAAGTGAATGTGTGTGAGTGTGAGTATTCATGAGAGTGAGCATGTGTGAGTGTAAGTGAATGTGTGTGAGTGTTCATGAGAGTGTGAGCATGTGTGAGTGTGTGTAAGTGAATGTGTGTGTGTTTATGGGAGTGGTTGTGAGTGTGTGTGTGTGAGTGAGTGAGAGTGTGAGTATGTGTGTGTAAGTGAATGTGTGTGAGTGTTCATGAGTGTGAGTATGTGTGTGTAAGTGAATGTGTGTGTGTTTACGGGAGTGTGTGAGTGTGTGTAAGTGAATGTGTGTGAGTGTTTATGGGAGTGGTTGTGCATGTGTGTGCGAGTGAGTGAGTGTGTGAGTGTGAGTGTGTGTAAGTGAATGTGTGTGTGAGTGTTTACGGGAGTGGTTGTGCGTGTGTGTGAGTGAGTGGGTGTGTGTGCATACCCATGCGTGTGCGTGCCTGTATGCTCAAGTCATTGGCTGTTTTATGTCTACCCATCGCATCTGTTACTTGCCTCCAATTCTGCATCCACAGTGCAGCTACGGTGTTGTTGCTCTCCTGTTCAAACACACTTTCGTGGTGTCTCGTTTGTTAGACGTATTATTATGGGGCACATTGTACCCTTTACTTACAACTTACTGTTCTCCCTTGTTTATAAAAATGCCTCTTCTTCATCAAAGACCCAGTTCCGACATCACCACTTTCCTCTCTGGGCATCCTCAGCCTTCCTAGCTCTTCCAGGCAGAGTGAATCCTTCCCTGAGACATCCCTGTGGATGCCACTGCCCCAGGCTGTGTCACTGCATTTGCACTTCTTTCTCCCACAGCATCCATCCTGTGATCCCTTGAGACAGGGAGACTGGCATGATTTCTGGTTTGGCAGGTTTGGAAATGTTAGGTGGAATAGCACGATACTTCTAATTAAAGCAAAAATGATTAAGTGATCAAAAGATAAAGTATTAAACAACTCTTTGTGGCCCTTTGGAGAGGGAATGACAGAGGCACCCAACTGAGGTGGATTAAATGCCCTCCCTTCTATGCAGCGTGGGCAGGAATGTGGGTGGGCCACACTTTGGCCAGCAGTGTGTGGGTGAGCAGGAGGAAGCACCAGGGTCAAGTCCAGGCACTGAGAAGCACTGCAAGCTATGCTCATCTCTTGCTTTCTGCCATCACCTGGTGAGTCTTTTGGGTACCTATTCCCACTGTCCTTCAGCCTGGTCCATAAGGAGCCAGCCTGTGTTGGAGAATCACCCCACTGAGCCCAGATCTGCAGACAGACAACAGCCAGATACGCTCAGCCACAGCAACAGGGGTGGCCCGGAAGCTTTGGGAGAGTAAGATGATGGCCGCCGAGCTTTGGGGTGACTTGTTACATAGCACTGTGGTGGTGATGAGCAGCTGATACTTCCGCAGTTCTCTCCAGTTTGGGTGAGAACTGAATCAGATAATTTATGTCAAGTGCTCAACGCTGGCCTCAGAACACTGTAAGCACAGAGGTTAGGCATGACTAATATTAATGTTTCATCTTTATATTTTAAGAAAATAAGGCTTTATGGAAAAAGAACAGTTGGCAGGGAAGGAAAGCAAGAAACTATTCATCAAACTCAGTGAGGCTGTCACAGCTAAACTTGGCAATTTCTTTGATATTTGCTAAAAACCGTTGGTAGAATATGAAGCCAGATTATGTGCTTTGTCTGTGGAGGCCTCAGGGATTCATATTTAAGCAGAAAAGAGCAGACTTGGCACGGGAACTCTCCGGCGAGGGTGGGGGCGTTCACGCACCACCCTTATTATCAGCAGGCTGATCTGCCGGCTTTCCCACAGCATTTTCTTCTTCAAAGCAGTTTGTTTGACAATCCCTCATATTAACCATTCCTTGGAGTTGATCTGCACAGGAAAATAGAGCTAATTCCTAGAAAGTGCCAGCAAGTAAGGCTTATGAGGCTCAAGCCTCCTCTGCCAGGGTTCCCAGGCTCAGGTAGGACATGTGACTGCCGCGGGGCACCCACGCTGGGAGCGCGAGGCTCATCCTCACTCAGGAGCATCTCTGCTCTCCATTGCTATGTCCCTGTCCTCAACTGGGCCGCAGCTGTGTCCTCATTTATTTCCCAAGCCAGAACCTGGTGACGCCCATGCTCCTCTCTCACGCTCTTTTTCTCTCCCTTTCCCTGAACTTGCGAGTTATAATTATTTCTTGAACACTTTACCTTGCTCTGTCATCACTTCTGTTCTGTTATCTTGCCTTGATAAAAGACCTGAGTGTGTCTCTTCTTGCCTCTGTCTCTCTATTATACCTCTGTCCTCTATTGGCCTCTTCCTGCTCCCTTTATGTCCCTTGCCATTGACCCCAGCTTTTGAGACTGTGCCCAGCACTGGGCTTGCTGTTTGCCCCTTGTCTCATTCGTCTTAAGACCTGGGAGGTGGGGAGAGTGACCGGTGGGATTTGAGAGCCAGTGTCATTTGCAGAGGCCGACATGCACGGTGTACTAGCTGTGATTGCCACCTCCTTCATAACTCGGTTGTGCCATGCATGGTATAAAGATTGTAAATAGGAGCGTTTGCTGTTAGACTGTGGAGAGAAAGAAGTGAATTAGAACCTCATGACATCGCATACCTTCCTCAATGCCACCGTTAGTATGAATACCCAATTGACAGAAGAGAAGACGTCTCTGAGCAGTTTGGTGACTTGTCCAAGTGAGGGGTAATGTGAGGCTTGGCCCTTTTGGAGCCTGAAGTCCCAGCATCTTCTGGCTCTCTGATAATATTTCATTTTGGGTGGGGTAAGCTTAGGGGATCTCTAGGGATTGCCCACTGCTGCTCGTGACCGTCCGTCTCCCTGAATACCTTTTCCCACACCTTTTGCCTATTTATCTGACCCAACATCTCCCCCTCTTTAAGGACTAGCAGAAATGTTGCTTCCATGGTTGGCAAATTCATGATACTAAGGTCAATGCTCCAACACAGACCATGGTTCCTGACTCCTATCATTGTCTTTCTAATCCACAAGGTGACAGGAACTGTGACAATATTGACTTATTTTTTATCAAATATCAAAATATTATTTGTTCCTAAAAATTATTACAAGATTAACATTCTGAGGGCAGAATGATCTCATCATCCCTTCGTCTGCGAAATGCTTTGCAAGGAGGATGTGAGGGATTTTGGTGATAGTACCCGAGATGCTCAGTGTTGATGGCAAAGAATTGGATTTGCAGTGGGTTTAGAGGGAGGAAACAGTGACACTGCCCAGGGTGTGAGAGGGCCAATGACTCGAAGGGAGAGAGTGACTGGGCCTGAGGCATCTCTCAGTGTCCAGGGTGTTTTTCACTTCAGAAAGAAAATGTTTTGTTATGATGTTGCTTTGGGTGGATTAATTTGGGCAGGGAGTGCAAAAGAGTCCTCTTAAGCCTGAGCCCCTCTGTGGTCCCCAGTTTCCCACTTTCTGACAGTACTAGCGTGAACTCCTTCTTGTCACCTGTCTGACCTTTCTCCCTGTGACAGAAACAAAGGTGATGAAATTGAAGGCTCAGCCCGAGACTCTGGCTTTTAACCTCCCAGGTGTGAGGAAGAAAGGGCTGGGGAGGCGGGGAGGGCACTCAGACATGCTGCTTCACTCTGTGGTCACTCCCTGAACATGACCCGCAGAGGAGAGTCACACAGAATGCCCCACATGGTGGGTGGGTGGATGGGTCCAAACAGGTGAGGCGATGTTGTACTGAGTGCAGCTGGTCATTTTAGATCTTAACAGAAGAAAAGGTGCAGACAAAATAAGCAGTTCCAATAAAGCACTAGGTGGATTAGTAATGCCTGAACTTGACAGAGAAGCCAGAGCTAAGGGTCAAAGGATACGCTGATGGGTGAGACTTTTTTGATGGCTGAATTTTGCTGAAGCGATTAGTGCCTATTAAAATGACACCAGAGAGGAGATTGGAAATCTCCCAACCCCCTCCAGATCATGTCAGCAGAAGGATTTTGACAGCTGAGGTGCAAAAAAAAAAGATGGGTGATTAGGAAGCATAATTTGCTCAATTACTCGTGATTTGGCAGAAGTTGGTTTTTGGAATTGTTTTTGTAACCTGAAAATAGGGGCCTTAGAAGTCTTTGAACGGAGGGCAAGACATGTCGAGTGAAATAATTTTAACTCAAGGCTGACTTTAAGAACATAAGAACTGCCATGCTAGATTGGCATCACCAAGCACCCAGGCAGCCATGTTGTCTCTGACAGAGACTGAAGGAGAAGGTATACCGAGAAAAACTCAAATTATCAAGCACTGGAGTTAATGAAGTGCTTGAAGAGTCCCTTAGTGGTCTCTTGTGATCTAGCTGGGCCACTGAAACTATTCTGGAACTCTGAGTATATCTGCCTTTCCTGCCTTTTGGAATAAATCAGCAGTTTGTTGACTTTGAACCTTACTACCTGTGTGAAATCTGTAACACACTTAATTCTTAAGAGTTTCAATAGCCACATTTGAATGCAGGTCTAATAATAGCTACTCTCATGAATCATTTTGAGTATTAAGAAGATAAATAATAAAAACAAAAGACACTAAATATAGCCCTTAGAACTCCCCACACAATGAACTTGACATCTTAACCTGTTTGCTTATCACATCACCTTCTGAATTTGGTTTTTACAACCCTATTATTATACAGATGAGAAAATTATTGATATGGGCTTAACTTGGATACAGACAGGAGGATGGCTAAGGGGCTGCCCTGAGACCTTTGTCTCAGAATCTATTTAAGTTACAATGGAGTGAGTGTTGGTGAAGAAACACGGGTTTGCTTCAGGTTTTGTTGTTTCAGAAACAGGAATTTATAGGTTAGGCAGCTCATTGGGATGAGGCTGAGATGGTCACATGCATCTTATCCAAAATATGAGAGTCCTTTCTTCGAGGGAACTGGACTCTAACAACATTTATGATTGCTTTCTCCCAGGTCTGGCACAGATAGAACACATGAACCAATCTTTCCATCCTGTGTGAGAATCTTTGAGTCCACCAGGCAAAGTAGTGCCTTTCTGAAGGTGACTTGAAATTAAATGCCAGTGGTTGCCTCGGTGTGGCCTTCTTTTTGTCAAACATATATATTTCAAGTTCCTTCAGAATAATATAAGAACCAAAACAAAGGATCTTCAAATCGTTAAGTAGTTCTCTCCTTTGTTGTCAACATGTTTGGAAGAAGGACCTTGTATCTCTGATGGAGCATTCTGTTTCTGGTGATTGTTCCTAGATAACTTGACTTATTGGGGCAAAAACAAGAACTCTATTTAAATGGTGGCAACAGATGTAAAGCAAAATGTCCTTTAAAAAGGTACAGAATTGTGAAGAATGGAAATGAGTCACCATGAGTAAGATGGAGTTCTTTGCATGTAGGGGTCTTGAAAGTCCTGGGTTGTTCAACTCTGGAGCCCTGACCTGGGTGTCTGATGGCTCAACTTCTACTCTGTATCATAGTTTCTCAGAGTCAGTCTGCTGAGATCTTGGGCTGGACAATTCTTAATTGTGGAGACTTTCCTGTGCATTATAGAACATTGAGCAGCGTGCATGACAACTGTCCATCAGATGTCAAGAAGCGCCAACCACATCCCAGTTGCGACAGCCAAAAATATTTCCACACATTGCCAAATGGGGGCAAAATCATCCCTATTGAGAGCCTCTGACTTGCATTATAACAGAAATTAGCCCACTTTTTGATTTGTTCTGTTTTGTAAAGGATCTTACAGCAACTATCTTAAGCTTTGAGAGACATATATGCATGTACCTGTCTTTTACTAAATCTTGTCATAATGTGCAAAAACTACTACAGATGCTATATAAATAAGCAAGCTCATCTGTATTCCAATAAAACCTCATTTATTTATTTATTTTTAAAGAGAGAGGGACACAGAGAGAGAGAGAGAGAGGAGAGAATCATTTTTATTTAGTTTTTTATGTGGCCTTTGTTGCTCAAAAACTTTGTTGTGTACATGGTATTGGGGTTTGAACCAGTGTACTTGAGCATGTCAGGCAAGCGCGGTAACTGCTGAGCCATTGCTCCAGCTCCTTAAAACCTTATTTATAAAGAGACGGTGGTTTGGACTTCGCCATGAGAATGCACTATGGTGACCTCTGATTTATATCACAGTAAAACTAACATGGGATAATGTGGTATAATACAATCCTAGTTCTAAGAGAAAAAGAACACATCCATTCAAGAATAAATACAGACGTGACAGACAGCACCATCCAGACACAGACCGCCACTATCATCTTCCCAATACCAGAACAGAATTGCAGGCATCCATATGCTTACATACCACCTTTGGTCAAGGGTGGAAATTTGAAATCTTGTTACATATTTGTAATTTTGTATCCTAATGTTTTCCACATCATGTTGTTTAAAATGTAAATAGATTTTTGTTTAATATTCTTGAGAAACATAATTATTAATAACTTGTAATCATCCCTTTAATTGATGTGCTGTGATGTTCTCATTAATCCCTAAAATTGGATATTTTAACCTTTTTCAGTTTTTCTTATAATGTTAATGGTGCAAAGGATAATCATCTCTCTTGTTCTCTACTTATCTGATAATTTCTGTTGGACAAATTTCTAACAATAGATTAACTAATTTAAAGTAAGAGTATTTTTAAAGTCTCTGCATCATTTTCTGAAGTGACCTTCAGCAATGTCCGGAGGGCCTATAGTGCTATCAGAGTTGGACTTTTGAACTGAATTGCAGGCATCTTGGACACTACCAGCGGGCAGCGTGCACGGCTTTTCCACACTGACCATCCCTCATGGTGCCCTGCCCAGGATGCACTGCAATCCTCCACTTGCAGAGGAAAATGGAGATTCTGAGAATGGGGGAGATGTGACTGAAACACAGTGGACACTTTTCTTCAAGTCTTTTACAACAAGTCCACGTAGGTTTGCAGCCCATGAGAGTGGCTGGTCACACAGGGAATGACCCCCCAAGTTTGGGACTAGCACTAAGACAACACTAAGCACCCAAGCGGCTTAAGTCGGCAGGACACAGCTTCAGTGGGCGTAAAAATAGTGACATAGGACTCACATACTGCAGTTATTGACATGAAAAGAAGGCCAGGAGGGGTCCCATTTCCCTGCACAATTCCAGGGTTTGTGTCCTTTAAATGTGTGGAATATTACCATTAGGAAAATATCATTTATGTGGATCATTGGATTTCCTGTTTTTAATCCCTGCGAGCATTCTGGCAATGTTCAGAGCAAGCAGAAACCACAGTCGTGCTCTGCAGAAACCCGAGCTTGCAGAGGGCACCCAACCCAACGGGGAAACTTCTCATAACCAGTACTTGCTCAGCTTCTCCAGGCCCAGGTGAGACAGCTAACCAGACTGCAGACCAGAGCTCTGTGGAAGCACCAGGGAAACTGAAATCTATCATGCCTTGTGTTTTACCCTTCAGGGTGCAGTCTAATGTGGGGTGGGCTGTCTGAGCCACACAGATTTTTCCAGAGAAAGCCAAAGCTTGACTTTCTGTGGCTTTTTGGGAGTGTGCCCTTAGCTCATCCTACCCTTAGGGATTAACCAGCGATGATGGTCACAGATGGTAGACTTGCTGTTGAGCATCCTCCGGGCTCCTGGTTTCAGCAAGTTATAGGCAAATGCCCCTACACATGCGTGCACACACACCCTAAGATTGCATGGATGTGAATGATTAACTCGATCTTTTCAAATTCTCCCCTCAAGCACATGCTTTTAAATGTTTTGGCCACAGATCATTTGGCCTGGAAATGAATAAAGTCTTGAAAGATGTTCATGCACTATTACCTCTCAATGACACTGGCCGGGAATAGGCACAGAGACCAGGTTCGGGGAGGACTGACCACGTCCGTGGGAGCAGAGTGAGTGCCTGAGGCCTTGCCCTGTGTGGAGACGTCCACACCCCACACCAGCTCCTTGCCGTGCACTGATACCAGCAGCCTCCAGAGCGCTGCTGCTTATTATAACCTGTCACTGAGGAAGTGCCCTACGATCAAAGGCCTCACTTCCTTGACAGGCT
Organism: Aplodontia rufa; assembly: GCA_004027875.1. Classification (NCBI taxonomy): domain Eukaryota; kingdom Metazoa; phylum Chordata; class Mammalia; order Rodentia; family Aplodontiidae; genus Aplodontia; species Aplodontia rufa. The sequence continues at coordinate 21,665 of PVKS010023992.1, read as the reverse complement.
TACCTGGGTTCCATCTTCCTGGGTGAGATACTTCTTGTTGCTCCAGGTAAAATGGCAATCCATAACCCACACCTGGCTCTTTCTGTTCTTTTTCTTAGCTGTATTTCCCCCCTGAACACTTCAAATCTGCTATTTACTTAGCATGCTATGCATTCACTCATTACCCTGACTCTTGTCTGTCCTGTCCACTGAACCACAAGCTCAGCAACATGGCCGGCTGTGTTATTTGCTGTGTGGTCTCACTGCCCAAACAGTCGAGGACATTGACACAGTGGGTAAGTGTCCTTCCTGGGCAGCTCCAGAGCTTGTGAGGCCAGCAGTCACCATGTGTTTACTGTTGTGATGTCCTCTGACTTGATCTGGAGACCACCCGTGGAGGGTGGCCATAAGCCAAGGTAGCCATTCCCTAGGAGAGCCCTGGCTGGGAGGAGAGGTAGGTGCAGGTATAGTGGTCAGGTGAGACACAGTGAAGACACAAGATGAAATACAGGTCCATGAAAGCAGGGGAGCCGTGAAGGCCACGGAAGCCTGGAGACCACAGGATACTTCATGGGTCTTCTAGGGCAGAGGACAGCACACTTCAGCACCCTGCAAGCCACCCTCGGTGCCCGCTGCCCAGTCTCAGCTTCATAATGGTCTTTGAACTCAGTTTCACTACTGTTTTCATCAGACCAATCAAGAACATGGAAATTGAGGGTGTGACATGTAAAATGACACACGTAGTCACTTCAGTCTCCAGAATTACTAACTCACAAGGTCTTTCTATTGTATAAGGCTGGCCTTAAAGATTCCTCAAAATCCAGAGAGAAAAAGTGGGTAGGAGCAGCTCTGTGCTTATTACAAAGTCTCAGAGGCACAAAAGTACCCTCTGAAGGTTTTGTTTTTTCTTTCTGGAAATTTTTACTGGATAAAGACACAGTAACAACATGACATTTTCATTGGACTTTCATCTTAGAATCCCAAAGCACTTAAAACAAAACACATTAATCAGTTCTCACAACTCACGAAGTGGAGAGCAAATTATTTTGATAGGAAATTAACTATAACAATGCAACAATATATCAAATACCAGCATTTTATTAAAGAAATGCACCAGGTCTCCTGTACCTTCTCTTAATTGGAGGGGACAGTGGTTATTAAAGCATGGAGAAACAAAATTTGAGAAGGTTTAGCATCTCTTCCCATAGCTGGCGACTCCTTGGGGATAGCAATCATTTTTGTGCTGTGATAGAGTGAGGCTCACTATTATTAACCCTCAGCAAACGCATGTGTCTGGAAATGGTTTTTTTCCTGAAATTACAGAGAATTATGTACATAATTTAGTTTATTTATTTTATGCCAAATAACAGCTCATAGGATAAGAGAATGTGGATACTTACCAAAACATTATTTCCTGTCTATTCCTGTATCTGTTTTCTTTCTTTCTTTCTTCTTTCTTTCTTTCTTTCTTTCTTTCTTTCTTTCTTTCTTTCTCTTTCTTTCTTCCCTTCTTTCTTTGTTTCATTCTTTTTCTTTCTTTGAAAGAGAGGAACAGTGAGATAGAGAGAGAGAGAATGAATTTTATTTTGTTTTTCTTGGCTTTCGTTGCTCTAATGTTTTGCCGTGTATGATTCTGGGGTTCCAACCCACGTCCTCAGCAGGCCAGGCAACCAGAGAGTCACTGCTGTAGCCCCCAAATCTATTTTCTGAGTAGAAAATGTAAAGGCGAGTTTTTCCTTTGCTGAGATTGCATGATATCTCTTTTCTACTGTAACAATAGCAATATTCATTAAAAGTACATTTGTTATCCTACCTACTCCTAGAATGAAGTCTTGAAAATAATTTCAAATAAAGTCATGATGTTCCGCACATCTGAGAAACACGTATGATTTGTCTAATATACACCAGTAGCTGGTTGTCCCCTTAATACTCAGTAATGATCTCCTTCATCCAGGTTGTTAAGAATGGTCCTGTTTGTAAGCCAGATGAATTTACTTGAGTAAAATTGAAACACAGAGAGAGAAGCAGCTAAAGACCTGTGAGGAGAAACCCGTGCTCTACTGACAGTCCTTCAGATCCTGTTGCTGATGGAGCAAAAGACTTGGATTTGCTTTCCATCAAAGGCTTATCCAAGTCACCAACTATGTGATCACAGCTTTCATTCACTAAAATATCCTTCTGAACCTTCGCGTACTATTTACTTGGTCTTTCAAAGGCTCTCCTGGCCTGAGATTTGGGGCTTCTGACTGTAAACTTCAGCTGAATGTGTTTGCTTGCTAACGTTGCCGTGAGGCAGCTCCCCGGCCTGGGAGACTTCAAGAGCAGAAACTTAGTTCTCATGATTCTGAGATCAAGGTGTTGGCAGGACTGGCTTCTTCTGAGGTCTGTCTCCTGGGCTTGCAGATGGCCACCTTCCCCAGGTGTCCTCATATTGTCTTCCCTCTGTGTCCTTCTGTGTCCTATCTTCTATTAAGAACTCCAAGTACTTATATTTAAGAACACCAATTTTGGGGCTGGAGTGGTGGCTCAGCAGTCCAGCACTTGCCTGGCACATGCAAGGAACTGGGTTCCCCACTGTCACACAAGTAAGTGGAGGAAAAATAAAAACCAGACGAAAAAAGAAAATTAATTCTCTTTCTCACTCACTCTCGCAAAAAAAAAAATAACTTCAATCCTATTGAATTAGGATTCACTCTAATGAACTCACTTTTACCTAAATACCTTTAAACAACCTATTTTCAAATACAGTCATATTCTGAGGCACCGGGCATTAGACCTTCAATATATGAAATTTTTTGGAGGGGGGCACAAATGAACCTATAACAATGTATTTGCAGAAAGAATAAGGTCAGTAACCAAGAGGAAAAATCATTCCTATAATAATTATAGATGCTTTCCGTTCAAGTTCCACCTGTGTCAGGAAACTTACCTGTTTTACCCCACGTCAATGCCATAACATCTCAGCAAATTGTCTTACCAGGTCGGGTAGCTCAGACAGGGAGATTTCCCCAAGGTAAAGGGAAGGGGACCTGGTTGGGTGGGATTTCCCCTTTACCTCCCTTCTACCTCCAAAGCTCCTGCAGGTTGCCCCCAAGCTGAATGCAAGCACCAGGGAGCCCTCAAGGGGGAGCTCTTGCTAAACCATAGCCAAGGATCCTCTCTGGGAGCTATGTTCTGAATCCCCAAGCGAGGAGGCTAGGTAGTGATGGGAGATGGTTAGACCAGAGGCATTGTGGCCTTAGAGGTCTGTCAAGAAAGGACACTCTACCAGGCTCAGGAAGACCAAAAACCATTTATGGCTTGCATGTCGCAACACACAGGAAGCCTCGACTCTCCACAGGGCAGACTTGAAATGAAAATTTTGACGCCATCTGCCCAGCCTCTCTGAAGGGCAGCCTGTCTCCCAGGAATGTGGCCATGATAAACGAGAAATATGTATGAAGTGTGTGTCCTGGCCCCAAAGGGTGCTGAATAAATGCTGGGTATTATACCATTGTTTATTTGGGCTACCCAAGTGCATTGGGCTGAACAAGAGTATTTCTTTCACTGACAACCGCGGTCATTGTGGTGAAAAGATTTATGTTACAACATATGAAAGATGCCTGTGTGTAAGTGTGTGTGTGTGTGTGTGTGTGTGCGCGCGCGCGTGTGCGTGTGTGTGTTGCTAATATTTGGTGACTGTATATAGGTGATGGGGGCTTCATTTACCCTGGAAAATGAGCTGGAAATTATAGGAAAGTTTGGGTTATCCACAATTCCCTTTTGGTGGGCTTTCCAAGCATTTGGGCTTAATCGTGGAACATTTAAATTAAAAGGAAGCTCAGGGATTCCTTCACTCCTAATCCTAGTTTCCACCTAGCTTCAAAGCTTTGCCATAACCTTCTGGAGATGTGGTCAGTCAACTTGCACTTGAACACTTCTGCTGGTGTGAACTCACCACCTTTAGGGGCATTTTTCCTTCTGCAGACAGCTAAGGAACGTTTGTCTTGGATGCTTTGGGCTCTAGGTGTAAAGCTGTACATATGTTATTTTATTTAATCTTCGTTATGACACTCAGGGGAAGATCCTATTGGTATTATGATTGTCACTGTAGCAAGGCTCCCTGGACTAGATTCATTTTCGGCACTTTTTGTATCCTAAGTCATTTAATGCTTCAAACAACCCTATAAGCTAGGTGATCTGTATTTCTCCCATTTTATGGATGTTGAAACTGAGGCCTAGAGAGGTTGAGCAACTTGCCCATGTTCACACAGCTAGAAAGTGGATTTGAACACAGGCATAGGACTCTGAAGACTCTGAATCTACACTTACTACTGCACTCTGCAGACTCTCATCCTAATTTTAATGACATTAAAATTGAATCTCAGGACTTTAGGAACCAGTAAAAGTTCTGTCATAACTAAATATATGCAGTTCTCTTATTCGTTCTTTGATCTTTAGAATAATCCCCATTTGCTATACTTGCATCTAAACATCATGCCTCCCTTGAAGTCGGTATCCAGCTCTGATCCCGTTATATGGAGTAGTCTGGCTGGGACAGGAAGAACACAACTATAGTAACCCTCTGCTCATTCATTCAGTTAATACCTTGATAAATAAGCAAAAATGTGTTCAATTGCCAGCTAAAGATCAGTGATTGGCTAATTACCAGAGGCCCAATTGCACAGACGCATTCAACACTGTCATTTTAGCCTTTATAAAAATTTCTATTGATATTTTCTTGCTATTATGCTTAAATTATCGTTTCATTTAAAAAGAACACTTTCATGATATTTTATCTTTTATCCCATGACAATGATATCTTTCTCAATTCAAGTTTTAATTTTTCTTTTGGGTAAATTTTGAACATTTTTTAATTAATTTTTTTTCTTTTTACATATTTAGCTAGATTTGTTCCAGGGTACTCTACAGTCTGTTGATGGTGTGAATAACATTTCAGTATACTGTCCTAACCTTCATTTTTTAACACTTTAACATGTTCCTATATTCTCTGCATTTTGAACAGTGTAGTGGCAGGCTTCCGGGAAGGTTCTGCCACTCCAGGACCTGGAGATGGGAGAGAACACTGATGTGAAGGTGGCCTCAGGACTCATTCCTAATGCCATTCAGACTGCTCCCGCATTATTTGAATTGTACACTAGTCTTTTCTACACTACCAGAACTACCACCTTGCCATACACATGCTGCTGTTGACAATACTTCTGGGCTCCGATTTGATCATCTTGTTCTTTTGTTTTTCAAGAACTGAATGAGTAAAGCTTTTGGCAAGATCTATCTCCTATGAGGGGATTCTGTTAACTTCCCCTGAAAAACATGGATACATAGATGAAGTTTAAAACTCTGAACTAAATCTAGAATTTACAAGAAAAGAGGAAGCAAAGCTCATCATTGTTTTGGAGCAACTATCAATGTCAGCGTTAACAAGATTATGAGCAATAAAAATGTACTGTAAGAAGTTCAAGAAAGCTCTTTTTGGGAGGAAGAGAGAGTGAGGGATGATAGGGAGGGATCTGAGTGAGGGAAATCAGATAGTAGCTTACTCTTTACTCCCCCCAAAAGGCAAATAGTACCTATGCAATCATTTAATTCTGGAAAATGCACAATCTCATGTGTGTGAGTGTGTGTGTGTGTGTGTGTGTGTGTGTGTGTGTGTGGAGAGAGAGAGATAGAGAGAGAGATTCATATCTGCTACAGTGAGAAAATACAGAAGAATCAAGTGACTGGGGTGTGGGTGATGTGGGGTGATTCTGGATTAGGCTCACAGGCATATCGTATTGTTACTACATATGCACTTATAATTGTATAAAAACTCAACTTCTCAATAAAATTTAGAAAATGTGGAAAGAAAAAAATAGAACCTGATATATAATAAATAATAAATATATGTTTTAAAAAAGAAAGCTCTTTTAAATAATATACTATGTATTCCATGAGAATCTAAGATTAAGAACTTATGCATGTATAGTCAGGTTTTTAAAAATTTTTTTTTTAAAGAGAGAGCAAGAGAGAGGGAAAGAGAGACCAATTTTATTTTTTCATCTGGCCTCTGTTTCTCTGACACTCGGTTGCGTATGTGGTGCTGGTGTTTGAACTCGGGTCCTTGAGCATGCCAGACAATTATTCTAATCACTGAGCCACCACTCCAGCCCTGTATAGTCAGTTTTTGAGAGGTTATAAATGGAAATGTCTTTAAAAACTCTCTCTCTTCTCTCTCCCTCCCTCTCTTTCTCTCTCTCTGTCTCTCTCATCTCAGCCTTTCTTTAGAGGCATGCTGTTTCTCTAAATGTGTTTACTGTCTTCTCCCTGTAAATCACTTTTCATTTTATTAGTATCAAACTGAACAGGATACTGTTTTCACCCTGGTCCCAATTGTATGGGTGATTTTAGTTCCAGTTGGTTCTCTTAGATTCCTAATTCCCAACTTCCTGAAAGTCTATGATGATTTTCCTAGCTTATATTTTTCTTGCTGGTCATAGGATGTTCGTCAGACTTTCGGAAAGCCAAAGTTGAGCAAATGATCACTCTGATTCAATTGGTTGTGACAACAGAGGCTGTGGATTGTGGCAGTTCACCTTAGCAGGGACAGGAAATATGAAGGACAGTCATTTGCAAAACATGTCTAATGTAATTATGTTCTTTTAAGATTAGGCAGAGCAAATGAGAACAATATTTGTAAAGAGAGCATAAGATAAATTTTATTTTCCTCTGTTTTTATTTATTTGTGAATTCTGCAAACATTTATGAAACTCAATTTTGAGGGGAGACATTGAGGATACCCAGATGAAAAGAATTCAGTGCTTAAAAGAAGTCACAGCTAGTGAAATAAGCATTCTTAAGTTGCCAGTCCAGGATATTATGAAGCATAAATAGAAGATGAACACCTAATTCAACCTCAAGCCGACACTTGACCCGAATCTCAAATTGTAAGCAGAAGGTAACAAGGCAAATGATCATGATGGAGGAAGTACAGAAGACACTGATTAAAAAATGTGGACAAATTTAGCTGCAGGAAGTAATCTCCATGTTTCACAATTCAAAAATGTTCCTTTAAGGTGTTATTTTATGCACTCCTGTATTTGTTAAATATAACAACATGTGTGAAACAGCAGTTCGATTGGATTGGGTTTTGAAAGAAAAGGAACTGGAGAAATGGGTAAAGAATAGACATAGTAAGATTTTTTTTAAAATTCAGAACAATAAAACAATGAAGGGACTTCAGATTGATAAGATGAAGTAAGCCAAATTTATCCTTACTGCCTCATGGAACAAAGCTACAAAACTGCACAATAAATGTAGAACCGAACGGAATTTGAGGAATATAAAAAATAAATAGTAGCAGGAAATTTGTGAAAGAAGACCAAAATTCAAAGTGCCACTGAACCAACAGCAAATTTTCATTATTTTTTACTCTTGTATGTGTCCAGCCATGAAGCAGTAGAGATCATAATCTGAAAGTGAGAATTTGTGTGGACAGAGAGGACTCCAAGACAAGCATTGTAGTTCTGGCTTCCATAATAAGAACAAATTTTCTCATAACCAAAGGAATGAAATTATTTCATACTTCAGTGTGCAACAACTTTCCACAATCACCTAGAATTCTGGGGAAGTAGGACCTTTCTCCCTGATTAGAGAAAACGAGGTTCAAAGAAGTAGTAGAAAGCTTTCTTTCTTTTCTATTCTCTTCTTTCTTTCCTTCCCTCTTCTTTTCTTTCTTCCTTTCTCCCAGAGCTTAACCTCGGACAAGTACATGGTTGAGGAAATTGTGAGAGAGTAAAGCAAATAAACTAGTTTTTAGATTGGCAAACTGAAAGGGGGAGTTAGAATATGGGGAGAATCTGAGATGATTTCAAAAAAAGAAAGAGCTCTAGTAAATGACCCTCCAAATTGTTTGAAGTTATGGACGTGCCCTCAAGCTGTGTGTACATGAATGTATCTGCTACAATAAAAAATATTAAAAAGTGCTTTAAGATATAAGAAAGACACTTCTCCTAATACAATAGTCAAAATGTCCAGATTAGTCAGTTTATAAAAAGGGATATTTCAGATCACAGGGTAACAATCAATAGATTCTAATAGGAATTATCTAAAAGATTGTAAAGCACTTATTTTGAAACTGCTTTAACAAGTTCAAGTAAATACTCTTGAAACAAGTGGGGATGTAAAAAGAGCTTAACAAAGAAATAGAATATATCAAGAAGAACCAAATAAACTCAAAACAGAAACACACATTAACCAAAGTTACTGTAGATGACAAATGAGTTGGCAAACTCAAAAATGTATCAATAGAAATTATTTATTCCTAGATTAAAAGTAAAAAAAAAAAGATTTTGAACAAAATCTCAGGGACATAGGAGACAATGCCAAAATATTTAACATTTATAAAATGAAAGTTCCAGAAAAAGATGAGAAAGAGTGTAAAGATGGAATATTTGCAGAAATAATAGAAAAAGTCTAATATTTGACAAAACATAAGCTTACATATTAAACAAGTTGAACAAATCCTAAACAGAAAAGCAGCAAAACAAGAAAGCAAGCAAGAAAGAAAATACAGAGACATCATGATACAAGTAAAGACAAAGTCTTAGAGAGAAAAGTGAAGCATTAGTTAAGGTTAAAAACGATTTCAATGACTACAGATTTCTCATATTAAACAATGGTAGCCAGAAGGGCTGAAATAAAATAATAGTGAACACAGAATTTTCTAATAAATAAAACAATTCTTCAGTAAGGACAATGAAATTAATTTTTTTTTGATGAAGAGGAGCAAACCTAAAAAAAATTAAAAAATAAATAAATACTACTTCAAACCTACTTCAAAATAATTGCAAAAGTATTTCAGACAGTACATATAACTATATTTTATCTATGAGAAATCCACTTCAAATACAATGATTAAGTTAAGATAAAAATAGGATGGAAAAACATGTACCATACAAACATTAATTAAAGGAATGAGTTAATATTTAGGTATAATAATATCAAAGTAGACTTCAAAATAAAGAACATGGGAGATTACATAATGATGAGATCAATTTACCAAAAAGACTTCAATGTGCCGAATGAGTCCTCTTACTGGATCTTAAGAACATGTGAAAAAAATTTGACAAAACTACAAATAGAAGTATAAAAATCTAAAATTATATTTGAGTATATGTTCTTTGTTCAAAATAAGCCAATTCTGATCTTCATAATTAATAGAATCAGTGGAAAGAAAGTCAGCAAATATGTGGAAAAACTTAACATCAGTCAACTGAAACCTCTTTACATCTATAGACCATACCAACCAATAACAGAATATACTTTCTTTCCAGGTAAACAGAAAACATTCACCAAGATAAAGCATAACTTTATAAGAAAACAACTTAAAAATTAAAAGTACTATTTAAACATCTAATCACAAATCAAATTACCTTCTCAAGATCTGAGGAAGCCAGGTAAGATGACATAGTCCCTGGTTTTAGTATAATAAGAAATGATGTACTAAAGAAGGCAGGGGGATTTTCCAGGGTCACCCTCCCCCTATTATAAGCACTGTGGAGAGATATGCTTCTCAATTGGGAGTGGCAGAGGGAATTAAGTTCAGATCTTAGACTTGAAATCCTGTACCAGGCTCACCATGGTGAATCCAGATGCTAGGGAGAGACCCATGATTCCTAACTCTAGGCTAATGAAATGAACCACTAGTCAGGTGACTGACTGCCTTTAATACCTCTCCCTCAAACTCTGGCAGTAGAGTAGGGAGCAGGACTCTACCCACCAGGAAGCAAGTATGAAAGCTAGCAAGGGACTTTTTCTTGGAGCTCAGTTCTGGCCCATTGTGGTGAGATCAAACACCAGGAAGAAACCACAGGCCCCACACCCAGGCCAGAGTTTGCAGATGGAGCTTTACACCTGTCCTGGCATCAAAGATCTGCATGCTAATTGGACATGCTTGAGTTCTGGCCTGCATTATTTTCAACCTTGGAAAGGGCCTGGGATATTGCCCACACAAGAATATACAGTTCCTTGCAACTGTGAGACTCGCGTATGACCCAGCGTAGTGTCAGCCTGGGGGCTGTCTCCACCACCCATCCCCCGACCTTGAGCAGCACAGTTGTTTGTAAATTAATGCTTGCATACAGGACTGTAGACTTGCATTATCACCAGAGTCTGGAGTTTCAGTGGGATACACTCATAGTTCAGAGAATATCATAATGAGATGTGTCCAGAGGACCCCTGAGACTGTGTGAATCTTTGTGTCTCAAGATTTAGGCATAATCCAGCTTAGTGTCAGCCTTGGTGGTCAAGGGGTTGCCTTTACCAGTGCCACCCCAACCTTGAACAGCATATCACGGGGAGGGACTCCATTCACTAGGGTAAGCAAGGTCCTTAGCTTATGACTTTGCTTTGGAACTCAGTCCCAGGCTGAGGAAAACTAAAGCTAAGCAAATTCAAATAACCTACATACCCAGGCCATGACAATGAGTGCAGCGGCTAGAATAGTCTTCATGCTATACAGGACTCTAATCTATTGACATTTATTCCAGCCGACTTTGCCTTTGAATAGTTGCAGCAGTCTCGGGTTATATGACAGTGCCAGCAGAGAGCAGCCCATAGGAGAATGAGGCTGGTGCTCCTACACCAGTGCTTCACTGATCTTGATGGATGGTAGGCTCAGAATGTGACATGACTTTGAGGTATTGGTGGCCACAGGTATGGCATAGGAGCCTGAGTTGGTCCCTCAAAGGTGATCTTGTTCAAAGGAAGGCATAGTCTTGCAGTGTCAATCACAAGTCCATGACTATGGATGAGGAGGCATCTGGGCCTTCCCTACCCCCAGGGAGAAGTTTATAAGTACAAGTTATTTTTTTTTCAATGTATTTCCCTAGTTCATTTTGAACAACATATGTACTACAGGTCTGGGATGAATAAGAGCTTGGATTGCCCTCCAATGCTAAAAGAGCAACGCACCAACCGGAGATTCATGGCAAATGTAGACTGAGGGATTAATATAGTGTTGAAATAGTGGAAATGATTATAGACTCAGAGGGAGAACAAAGAACCTGCTTAAAATTTCTGGAAAGATAGTTACAAAGATAGATTATGAATACAGGAATAAATACCTAATCCATCAATGCCCAAACAATGTTATAAATTAAGCATCAAGAGCTTTCAGGAAACCATGACCTCACCTAAAGATCAAAATAAGCTGCTACAAACAGACCAGATAGCAACCAGTATGGGTGCACTCTAAGTTATGGAATTAAAAATTGCTTTTTAAAGGAAACTCCTGGGCTTCTAGAAAACAAACGAATGACTTGATAACATAATATAGGAAGTTAAGAGACAGATATAAACAATGTTTTAAAGAGTCAAACAGATAATAAAAAGAATCAATGAAACAAAGTGCTAGTTCTTCAAATAAATAAAATTGACAGACCCCCTAACCAATCTCACTAAAAGAAGTAAGGAATTGAAACAAATCAACAAAATCACCAATGGAAAGGAAACAATCATTAGTGGCTCCACAGAAATCCAATGGATTACCAGAATACATTTTGAAAAAATAATCTTCTAAATTAGATAATATGGAAGGCATGGACACATACAACATCCAGATATTTATGCAGGACAATATTGAAGGCCTAATCTGCCCAATAACATGCACTAAAATCAATATAGCAATTAAAAGCCTTCCAAAGAGGAAAAGCCCAGGAGTTGATGGATTGATTCCTTGATGAATTTTATCACACCTATGAGAAGTTAACACCTCTCCTTATGAAGCTAAGCTATTCCAAGAAATTGAAAATAAAGGAACTCTACCAAATACTTTTTATGAGGAAAGTACAATCCTAATATCAAAACCCAACAAAGATGTATGAAAAAAAAACTATAGACCAATATCCCTGATGAATGTAGATACAAAAATCCTTAACAAAGTCCTAGCAAACCACATTTAAAAAGACATCAATAAGATAATTCATCATGATCAAGTGGGCTTCATCCCAGAGATACAAGGCTGGTTCAACATATGCAAATCAATAAATATGATTCATCACTTAAACAGAATTAATGAAAAAAACCATAACATCATCTCAATTGATGCAGGAAAGGCCTTCAATAAAATCCAGCACCCATTAATGCTCAAAACTCTGTAGAAGATAGGGATCAAAGGAACATATTATAACTATGTAAAGGCCATATATGACAATCCATCAGCTAGTGTAATACTAAAAGGAGAAAAGCTGAAAGCCTTTCTGCTAAATTCAGGAACAAGACAAGGTTACCCACCCTCACCATTTTTATTCAATATAGTTCTAGAGACCCTAGCCACAGCAATCAGGCAAGACAAGGAAATCAAAGGTATAAAAATGGGAAGAGAGGAAGTCAAACTATCCCTTTTCCTAATGACATGAACCTATATCTGGAAGATCAAAAAACTCCACAAGAAAAATGCTTGACCTTAAAAACAGATTTAGCAATGTGGCAGGCTACAAGATTAGCACCCATAAATCAATAACTTTCCTACACCCTAACAATAATTGAGATGAAGAAGAAATCAGGAAATAAGTCCCATTCACAATATCCTCAAAAACTGAAATAAAATCCTTGAGAATTAATCTAATAAGGGAAATAAAAGACCTCTACAATGAAAATGATTGAACATTGAATAAAGATATTGAAGAAGTCCTGAAAAGATGGAAAGACATTCCATGTTCTTGGTTAGGCATAATGAATATAATTAAAATGATCATTCTGCTGGAAGCACTATACAGATTTAATAAATCCCCATTAAGACACCAATGTCTTTCCTTACAGATACAGGAAAATCAATTCTCAAATTCATTTGGAACAAGAAGAAACCCATAATAGCCAAGTCAAAATGACAGAGGTGGCTTTGCAATACCAGATCTAAAATTATACTACACAGCTATAATAACAAAAACAGCATGGTACTGGTACCAAAATTGGAATGAAGATCAATGGAATAGAATAGAAGACTCTGAGAAAACCCCAAAATATTTAAACATCAGATATTTGTCAAAGGGACTAAAAATATAACATGGAAGAAAGCCTATTCAACAAATGGTGCTGGACAAAATGGACAACTGTATGCAGAAAGTTGAAATTAAATTATTATCTCTCACCTTGTGCAAAAATCAAATAAAAATGGATCAAGGAGGTAGGAATGAAATCATCTATCATACAACTTCTAGAAGAAAAATTAGGAGCAACATTCTAGCATGTGGGAGTTGGCAATGACTTTCTCAAGTAAATTAATAAAGTTTGGGTATCCCAATTTTTCTAATTGCTGACTTTTCTGCAGAAACCCTATAGTCTAGGAGAGAGTTGTGTGGTAGTTCCATAGCATTGAAGGGGGAAAAAAGAAATTGTCAAATAAGAATGTTCTACCCAGCAAAACTATGCTTTAAAAATTAATGAGAGTTAAAGTCATTTCCAGGCAAACACAATCTGAGTGAATACATCTTCACCAAACCTGACCCCCAAGAAATACTAAAAGAAGTATTTCATACTGAATTAAAGCATATTAATGAGAAAGAAGAAATTGCCATATGGTCTAAAACAACAAACCTTCAAACTATGGGAAGTAACGGGGGAAAGGATGCAGATTTTTAGTGTGTTTTCTCTATTTCTTTTTCATGCTCATCTTCACAATCATGTTAAATTGCTATTGGTTTTCAAATAGTTTGCTGTAATCAAAAGATGTTGTTTGTAAGATTCATGTTAGTCACAAAGCAAAAAACAATAATAGACAATTCAAAATAATAAGCAAGGGGCTGGAGAGGTGGTTCAGTGGTAGAGTGCTTGCCTGGCATGCACTAGGATGCAAATTGAAACCCCAGCACCGCATACACAAATAAGTGTCAGAAAAACAGTGACAACAACAAAAAAGAAGATGAAAAAAGTTAAATTCACTATCCCTTTCACTCTCTCTCTTTCTCAAAAATAAATACATAATAAGCAAGAATCAAACATATTAGTAGAGGAAATCACTTAACAACAAAGGAAAACAGTATTGTGTGGGGGAGAGGAATTACACTATTATTAGAAAATAAACTAGAAATGCCTATAGTCATACTTTATTAAGGAGGATTACCTGAAATGTAAATTAATTAAGTTCTCCAATAAAAAGACTCATAGTGATGAAATGGATTAAACACAAGGCCAAACAATGTATTACTTACCCACCTAAATGCTAGACTGATAGTGAAGGATGAAATAAGACATTCCATGCGAATGAAATCCAAAAGAAAGCAGGAATACTCATAACAGACAAAATAGATTTTAAATCAAAAGCAATAAATAGAGATAAAGATTTCTGTATAATGATAAAGGGGTTAATTCAGTAGCAGCAAATAACAGTTCTAAACATATGTGCACACAGTATTGGAGCATCCAAGTACACAAATTAAATATTAGCAGACCTAAAGGAAGAGAGGAACCATAATACAATGCTAGCAAGGGACCTTAGTATTGTACTTTCAGCACTGGACAGATGACTCAGACAAAGAAAGAGCAGTTAAAGCACACCCTAGACTAAATGGATCGAATAGAGATCTATAGAATGCTCTATCCCACAACTGCAGCATACACATTGCTTTCAGCAGCACATAAATCATTCCTCAAAATAAATTGTGTGATAGGCAACAATACAAGTCCAAATTTTTAAAAATTAAAATCATTTTGAGTATCTTTTCCAACCACAATGCAATAAAACTGGAAATCAATAACAAGAAAAACTTTGGAAACTCTACTACCATATGAACATTAAGCAACTTACTCTTGAATAACCAATGAATTGAGGAATAAACCAGGAAAGGAAATTAAAAAAAATTCCTGACAAGTGAAAATTGAGATATAATATATCAAAATCTACGGAACAGAGCAAAAGCATTATGTTTTAGTAAGCTTTTTATTGCTGGGACCAATACCTGTCAAGAAGAATTAAGAGAAGAAAAAGTTCATTTTGGCTAATAGCTTCAGAAGTTCCGTCCATTGCTGGCTGACTCCATAGTTGTAGGCCTGAGGTGAAGCAGAACGTCTTGACAGAAGGGTGTAGTGGAGGAAGCATCCCAGGACATGGCAACAGGAAGAAAACGAGAGAAACTGTTTTAGTGAGGTTTTCACTGCTGCAACTAAACAACCTGACAACAACAGGCATTGCATCTGGAAGCAATGCAGAGAGAGAGAGAGGCTCCACACCAGATGCAGAATGTATCTACCCCAAAGGCACGTCCCTATGACCACTTCCTCCAGCCACACCCTACCAGCCTAGAGTTGCCAGTTAATATCCATAAGAAAATTAACTAACTGATTGGGTTAAATCCTTTAAAATCCAACCATTTCCCCTCAGAGCTTTTGGGGGACACCTCATAAACCATAACAGGGAAAGAGGAAGAGAGATAGATAGAGAGAGAGAGAAAGAGGGAGAGAGAACACTCTGTTCACCACAGACAAAATACAAATCCCAAAAGCATGACCCCATAACCTACCTCCTCCAGCCACACATTACCTGCCTACAATTACAGCCCAATTAGTCCATACTGAGGGATCTATCCACTGATTAGGTTAAACCTCTCATAACCAAATCATTTTGCCTCTGAAAATTGTTGTACTATCCCTCACATGCAATTTTAGGTGACACCTCATATACAAAACATAACATTCTGTCCCTATCCCCAGAAGCGCATGCCCTTCTCACAATGCAAAATACATTTAGTACATTTCTAAGAGTTCCCATTGCTATAACCGTTATAGCATTGCCCAAAAAGTTCATGTTCAAAATCTCTTCTGAGACTTTAGGAGAACTCTTTGCTTTTTTCCCTTGTAAAGATCAAGAGCAAGGCACATACATATACTATATAATTTCATAGAGTATTAAAGATTTCCCTTGAACAAAGGAAAAAGAGGAGCATAAAAAGAAGGGGTATGTCCAAAGCAAGATCAAAACCAAGCTACTTAAATAAGTCCTATAACTGCACATCCATCATCTGGAGCACATGGCATCCTGATGTTTTCTCCAAATGGCTTGTGCAGATCTGTCCCTATGGCCTTGGTGATTGCAACCTACGTGGTCTCTCTCTATTGACTTTTTTCAGCTCTATTCCTGCAATTTTCCCCAGTAGACATCACACATTACTGGAATCTCTTAATTTCAGTAGTCTACACTACAGCTTTGGCTTCCTTCTCACATCTTCATGCATCACCCTCACCCTACAAGGACTCCAACCCTGCTAGACTTTGGCCAGCCTCCCAGGCTTTTCTTTGAAATATCGGTGGATGTCCTCAGGACTTTCTAACTTCAATACCTTGCATTCCTGCATAAACAGCACCATGTCATTGATACCAAGGTTGGCTACCATCTCAAGCAGTAACTAAGTCCTCTGGGATCATGAATGTAGTAGCCTCTGAAAAGCTGGGAAGACAAACACAGTAATAACTTCCTAGAATGCCCTGTGAGAGGAAGATATCCCTATGGTCTCTTCTCAAAGGAATTTTTACTTTTATACTGTTGAGTCTGAGATTGGTGTGGTTTATACATCCTCAAACCATCTTTCCTATTATTTCTGGGTAAGGTACTTAACACCTCTTTAGTTGCTGTAATCCCTTTAACAACCATACTTCCCTAGCTCCAGTCTTACGTGCACTTTTATGGCTAAACTACAAGTTTTTCATATATATACATAATTTGCTTTATGCTTCTGATTATTACAGTAAACTTGGTTAAAAGCCATTAGTAATACCCATGCCACTGCCTGAATGCTGTGTTGCCTTGAAATTTTCTCTGCCAGATTGATTGGTATATTAACTTTAAATTAAGCATCACCAAATAATAATAATAATAATAATAAATAAAAGCTTAGGATATTGGCAAAATGTAGGTGACTTTTTGATGGCATGTTGGCCTCTAGTCCAGTTTTCAATGGAGTCTCCCCTCCACTCTGAAACCTCATGAGCCCAGTCTTCACCTTCCGTCCACAGTCCTATCGGCATTCTGGTCTTTTGAATTCCCACCATAATTTCCCATTAAGCTCCACTTGCAGATTCTAATGTTTTCCCAGTTTATGTCTTCAAACTTTCAAAATTACTTCCACAAATCCAAAAATTACCCAATTTCTGAACCACATGGTCGGGTGAGTCACCATAACAACCTTACCTCTTGGCACCAATTTCTGTTTTAGTCAATTTTTTTGCTACCATGATCAAAATACCTGATGAGAACAATTAGGAGGAGGAAGTGTTTATGTTCACTCAACATTTCAGAGGTTCAATCCATGGATTGCCATCTCCACAGCTCAGGGCCTGAGTTGAGGCAGACTGTCATAGCAGGAAAGCAAGGCAGAGGGAGCAGCTCAGGACATGGCAACAGGAAGCAGGGGAAGAAATATGAACCCTAAGGACGTGCTTCCACTAGACTCACTCCTCCACCCATACCCTACTACTTACAGTTCCTAATCACTTCACCTCTGAAAACGGGTGCCTTGTCTCACGCTTGAGATTTTGAGTGACAACTCATATCTAAGCCACAACACAGTACTGAAAGGAAAGCTTATACCATCAGAGCCTTCATCAAAAAAGTAGAAAAATTCAAATAAAAAACCTGTTGCTGCGTCTCAAGAAATTAGAAAAAAGAAAAAGCCAAAAGCTAAATTAATGTAAGGGAAGAAATAACAAAAATCAATGTAGAAATAAATGAAATAGAAATTAAGAAGCAATACAAAAGATCAAGAAAATGAAGAGCTTGTTCTTCTCAAAGATGAACAAGATTTAGAAACTCTTATCTAGACCAATGGAAATACAGGAAAGACCCAAATAAGTAAACTCACATATGAAAAGGGAAACATTGCAAATGACACAAGGGATCATTACGCATTATTATGAACAACTATATGCCAAAAGTGGTATTCTAGAAGATATGATCTAATTCCAAGACATACACACCTAAGCAAGACTGAATATGAAAAAATAGTAAACTTGACAGACCAATAAGAAATAATTCAATAATGATATTGAATCAGTAATAAATATTCTCACATCAAAGAAAACCTCAGGGCCAGATAGCTTTATTGCTGAGTTCTACCATCATTCAAAGAACTAATACCAATTCTTAAATTACATCAAGCAGAATTGAAGATGGAGGAATTCTTCCAAACACAATCTCCAGACTCAACATTACCTCCATACAAAATCCAGAAAAGGACAGAATTTTTTTTTTAATTTAAAAGGAAAGAAACCAAAGGCCAATAATTTAGATGAACATGAATGCAAAATTCCTCAATAAAATACTAGCAGACTAAATCTAAAAGCATATTTAAATGATAATTCAGGATGAATGGATCCAAAACTCTGGTATATATATATACATACACACACACTGGAGTTCTGCTCAGCTATTAGAAACAATGATATTGCATCCATTGAAGGTAAATGGATGGCACTGGAAGAAATCTTTGCTGAGAGTCAAGGGTTGAATGATTTCCCTCATTTGTGGAGGTGGAACTAAACCCAGGCTTGAGAGTAAGGTAGACAAACTCATATATTAGATCCAAAGAACAAAAATGCAAAATGTTAATATTTTTGAGATACAGTTGCAAGTTGCAAGATATTTCATAAGGTACTTGAACAAGCAATGCTGCATACCTGTACAAAAATGTAAATGTTTAATCCTATTGTCAAATATTTTGATGAATAAGAAGGGATGGTAGGAAGGGAGGAGAAGGGAAAATGTTGGAACTGAGATAAAAAGGTACATTCCAAGCATTTATAAGTGTCATGGTATATGCTATAATGATATATATATATATATATATATATATATATATATATATATATATAAATGTTCTTCATAGGTATAAGAATTATGTCACTGTACTTGGGTAATTCAGGAAAAAAATATAGTACCCAGAAGACAGGTAAGGGATGGGGGAAGAGAGGAGGGAGATAGAAGGGTGCAGGAGGAGCAGATATTGAACAAATTGTATTGCTGATTTGTGTGCATCTAGGAATATGTGACAACTAATCTCATCATTATGTAAAAATATAATGCACTAATAAAAAATAAAAATAAATTTAAAAAAGATAATTCATCACTATCAAGGAGAATTCATCCCAGAGATGAATGCATAGTTTCATTTAAAAAGTCAATAAATGCTATAAACCACAAAAGTGGAATGAGAGATGAGGAACTGTGGGTTTTCTCAGAGGTAGAGCACTCACCTTTTGCCTGGACAAATCCCTGGGTCTAATCCTCAACACAGAAGTAAAAAGAATAAAGGACAAAAGTCATGTGATCTTGTGATCAAGTCCATAAGAGAAAGAAATAACTAGCATACAAATTGGAAAAGGAGGGGCCAAAAGAATCACTAATTGCAGATAACAAGACATTATTTATAAAAGAAAACACCAAACCCCACCAAACATTGAATGTAGCAAAGATTCAGGAAACAAAATCAACATTCAAAAAAAAAAAAAAAAACAACATTTGTATAGAGAAATGATCTGGAATAGAAATCAAGAAAGCAATTTCAATATTGTATTATATAATACATATATAAAACACAAGACATTCAGGGATAAATTTAACAAAGAGGTAGAAGATTTCTGCAATAACAAGTATAAAACTTTGATAAAAGAATTTAAAATTGAATAGGACACCAAAAATGGAAAGAGATCTCTGTTCATGGATTCAAAGAATCAATGTTATTAAAATTTTCAAACTACCAAATACAAACTAGAGATTTAATGGAATCCTTATTAAAATGACAATCACTTTATTTACAGAACTAGAAAAACAAACTCCATATTTCTTTGAAAGTAAAATTTTTTAATAAAATTTTGTTGAGGAGTTGAGTTGTACAATCATAAATGCATGTGTAATAACAATATGATAGGACCCTGATCCTAATTAAGACTCATCTCCACATCACCCACAAACTCTACTATATTTATACCAATATGATATTTATAACAATATGATAGGACCCTGATCCTAATTAAGACTCATCTCCACATCACCCACAAACTCTACTATATTTATACAGGTATACACGCCTTTCTCCTTTCTCTCTCTCTCTCTCTCTATATATATATATATAGAGAGAGAGAGAGAGAGAGAGATGTATATAACATCTATATATGTATATATGTACATATATATCTATATATGTATATATATAAACATATATATATGTATATAATTGATATATATATAATTATGCATTTTCCAGAATTAAATGATAGCGTCCTAAGTATTATTTGGCTTCTGAGGGGAGTAGATACATTATTGATTCCCTCTAGATCCATCCCACTCCCCTCCCTCCATTCTTTATCTCCCTTGTCCCTTTATCTATGGTTGCCCTTGGTTATGTGTGGCTAGACTTTGTGAGTCTAGTACATGAGTTTGACTATCTATCACCCAAGCAAGACTGGGTTGTGCTCCAGCCTCCACGAATGAGGGAAAACATGAATCTTGAGACTCTGGCTTTGGCTAATTTCGCTCAGCATAATTTCTTCCATTGCCATTCATTTACCTTCAAATGATGTAATATCATTGTTTCTAATGGCTGAGTATATATATACCACAGTTTTTTGGATCCATTGATCCAGTGACAGGCATCTGGGTTTATTCCATAGTTTAACCATTGTAAATTGAACTGTTATGAACAGTGATTTTTGCTGTGTTGCTGTAATATGCTGATTCTAGCTCTTCTGGGAAAATTCCCAGAAAAGGGATTGCTGGGTTTTACAGTGGATCCAACCCTAATTTTTTGAGGAGTCTCCACACTGCTTTTCAGAGCAGTTGTACCAGTCTGCAGTTTAGTCAACAGTGTGCTAGAGTTCCTATATCCCCATAATCCCTCCAGCATCTGTTATTGTTTATATTCTTCATCTTTGCCAATCTGACTGGAGTGAGGTGAAATATTCATGTAGTTTTGATTTTCATTTCTCTGGTTACTAGTAATTTAGAACACTTTCTCATGTATTCATTGGCTTGCTCAATTTCCTCTGTTGAGAAGTTTCAGTTTAGCTCTCTGGCCTATTTATTGATTGGATTGTTTGTATTTTGATATTAAGTTTTTGAAGTCTTTGTAAATTCTGGATATCAGTCCCCTGTTGGAGGAATCACAGGCCAGGATTATGTCCTATTTGGTAGGTTCTCTATAGTTTTGACCAATTCCTTGGCTGAACAAAAGTTTTTTAGTTTAATGGCATCCCACTCATTGATTCCTGACTTAAATTCTTCAGATTTGAGAGTCATTGTTGAGAAAGTTGTTTCTTACTCCCATATACTGGAGTGTTTGTCCTAATTTTTCTTCTCGCAGTTGTATGGTAGCTCCTTTATTCATTTCGATTAGATCTTTGTGCAAGGTGAAAGAAAAGGATCTAATCTCCACATCCTACACATGGCTCCTCAGTTTGTTCAGCACCTTTTGTTGAATAGGCTGTCATTCCCCCACTTTATGTTTTGAGCTCCTTTGTCAAATACCAGATGTTCAAAGATTTGTGGGTTTGTCTTAGAGTCTTCTATTCTATTCCATTGGTCTTCATGCCAATTTTGATACCAATACTATGCTGTTTTTGTTGCTGTAGCTCTATAGTATAGTTTTAGATCTGGTACTGAGAAACATCCTGTTTTGTTGTTCTTGCTGAGTAATCTTTTTGTCTATTCTGGATTTATTGTTGTT
>PVKS010023991.1:0-31653 GCA_004027875.1 Aplodontia rufa | reverse complement strand
CTCACTTCCTCCATCTCTTCCTCAGCTCAGTGGGGTTCTTCATGCTCACTTCTGGGGTTCTTCATGCTCACTTCTTCCATCTCTTTCTCAGGTCAGTGATGGTCTTCACGCTCATTTCCTCCATCTCTTCCTCAGCTCAGTGGGGTTCTTCAGGCTCATTTCCTCCATCTCTTCCTCAGCTCAGTGGGGTTCCTCACACTCACTTCCTCTGTGTCTTGTGCAACTCGATGATGGGTCTTCACAATCACTTCCTCTGTCTCTCATTCTGCTACAAGCTCAGGTGGGGCCAGGTTGGACTGCTCCTACTTAGCTCCCTTTGCCCCTGTGGGAGGTTCCACGGTATCCAGTGATACTGCCTGGTTCTGGTGCCAGGCTCTTGTTCAGGGATGAAGAGCACAGCAAGCAGCTTTACTCACGAAAGCGAAGCAGCAGAGAGAGTGAGTAGCTTGACTAAGAAAAGGATGGAGAAGGGAGCCTTGGAGCCGAGGGCCTGCACCTCAACATGGGGCCTGCATTTCATCCCATCCAGAGGACCCTACCCCTTTGCCACTGCTCCTAGGCCCTATCTACAGCTCACACAGAGAAGGCTCATTGCCCCCAGGTGAGGTCAGGGGGCACATGCTCACAAGGTTAATGTCTGTGACCTTGGACACAGACACTGAATGAAGTGCATTTGGCCTTGACTAACCCAGTGTTGGCTACATGCTAAAAGCATAACAGCCCCAGAGAGGGAACCTACCTGTGGCCATCCATGGATTTGCCTCAGTAAGCCCTGCAGTAGCAGATGTCTGCTTCTGAGCCACCCTCAGCCACTTTCCTTCTTATTGACACCATTCCTTCTGCACTCACTGCCTGACTTTGATTCCCTCACCAGCATGCTCTGCACAGCACCCTGAATGCAGCCAGAATGGCAGTCATGGGCAGCTTTGCTGGGCGTGTGCTCCTTGGCTGCACATGCTGCCCACAGTACCCCACCCACACAGAGGGGCTCTGTGGCAAGGGCTTCCGAGAAGGGGCAGCTTCCTGCACAGCCGGCCCACGGGCACGGAGCTCAACCCAGTCTTCCAACCCATAGCCTACAGCTCCGAGGGAACTCCCTCAGCCACAAGTGGGAAGAGGTACTCTGGACACCCTGTTCTGAGTAGCTGGTGTTGACAGAGTAACAAAACCCTCTTGGTGACAGACTGGTGCCTGGCGATGCTCATCTCATAATGAGTGCCTGGATGTGTCCCTCAGGGTCAGAATGGCCCAAGGAAATGCGGAGCTCAGGCCTGTCCCCAAGTCTGCATTTTTAAGCAGGTTCCAGGGACCCAGCAACACAGTGTGAGGGGTTCAGCCTCCTGGTGTCTCCACGAGGCCAGCTGACACACCCCCACACCGCACTGTGGGCTCTGCAGAAGCAAGTCAGTGACATGGTGCCCACTGCGTGCTTGGACCTTCGGTTTGGGATGAGTAGGGCAGGGAAGCTCTGGACCAGCAGCAGCTACGGTTGAGCCAAGCATGTTTTCTAGATTCCCTGAACCATTTCTTGGTTTCATAAAGAAGGATGCGAGCGCACTCTTGGAACTGTGACCAGCTCGCTTGCCCCGGGTTTGGAAGGAGTGGCCCTGTCCTAGCACAGTGTGCAGGGCCTCCGCTTCAGGAGAGAGGACCTCAGTGCAGGGAATCGTAGTGGCCTGTGGAGGCCACAGATTCGTTTTCAGCTGACCTAGGGAACAATGTGGGAGACACAGACAGACTGCCCCACTGTGAGTCCTGGACCCAAGTGCAGCTAGGTCAGACACGGGAAACTGGCAGGTTTTAATCTGTTTTCTGATACGGTCCTTTGAGAAAGACAGCTCGCCTCCTCCTCTCCACCTGTACACGCCTTGTGCTTGGAGCCTGGGCTGAGCTGCTGTTTGGTAAGCGTACCTCGTCCCTGCCGTCCACATGCCAGCAGGAGCACGATGCCCTAGCACATTCCTCTCTGTTCCCCAGTGATTGTCAGTTTCCTTAGACTGTGACACATACTTCTCAGGAAGCAGCATAGAAACAGTGGTCCCACAGCTGCCTGCTTCAAAGAATGCAGATGGACTTTTATTGGGATATGTAGATCTCCTCTTCCCTGGCGCTTCACAGGAGTGGTGACAAAAGCAGGTAAATCGTATACACCAGGGACAACCCTGAGTGACAGCAAACAGATAGGACGTGCCTTCAACATGCACCACTGATTTACTCACTTTCAGCTTGATCTTCCTTTCTGAACACTTTGAGATAATGAGGGAATGTGAACCTACCATGTGACAGTCGAGGCCCTGGGACAGCCCCACCGCTGGCTACCTCCCACACTTCCTCACGGGAACTGAGCAGGGCATTTCAACGCCCTTCTCCCCAGCTCTCTTCCCAGAAGCTGATAGAAGGAGCTCAGTGTAAGCAGCAGAGGGCTGTGCGAGGCGGAGAGGGAAGCAGACGGCAAGAGAAGGATGGGGAGGTGGAGGAGAAAGACGAAAGGGAGGCAGGTGGGGAGGGAGAGGAGGCCAGCAAGTGGGGGACAGAAGAGCACCAGGCTTTGCAAACACTGGGGTCTCTGATGGATCCGGCACTGTGAACCCCAATGAAGTGGTGAGGACAGACCGGGATGGGTTGGAAGTGTGTGGCAGGCAAGTCAGTGGACCAGAGCCCGCACAGTGCTCTGCTTGGCTGCAGCTCTGGGTTTCTCTGTAAAGGGGGCAGAGAAACAGAGCTCGGAGTCAGTAATGAGGCCCCAGGAGGGTTGTGTTTTTACAGTAGCAGGTTCTGGAGCATGTTTGCATGCCTATAGGGATAGGCCCCTACCTGGGGACACTCTAGCAAAGCTGTTCACAGTGGCCAGGCAGTGCAGGGCCTCGGGGCATCAAAGAGAGTGGACAGCCTTGTGCCTGGCCTGGCACCCCGGGAGCCTGCTGCTACACTCCGACACTGTCCTCCTATGACTGCACTGCGGGAGAACCGGACAGCACGCCTGGATCTAGTCTCCTGGTGTCTGGGTTTAACCTGAAAGGGTCGTGTGCATCAGTAGTGTGTGAACCCTCCTTCCCAAAATCGCTTTTCGACACACGCCTGCTTGCTTGCCAGGGTGTGCTCATGGGTGTGGTGAGAGAGGATATAAAAGTAAATTCTTCATTGATATCAAGTCGCCATCCACTAAATTCCAATCAAAAACTTCTAACTGGTTCAAATATCCATCCAAGATGTCCTCTACCTTTCTGTGCTTCTCCTCCATCCTCTTAACATGTCTCAAGTACTTACGAAACTGCACATACTGGGATATGACTGAGGATCTCTTCCTTTCTTTCCTTGCCAGTTTTTCTTGGATGGTATTGGGAGAGCTAAGGAAGGGCACCTCAGCTGGCCTTGTTCTCCTCATCTTGCACATGCATATGCTCTGTTCTCTGTCCCTCTCACGGCTGTCCAGCGATAGCCCGTCCCTCCAAAATAGCCACAGGTCAAACCCAGCCTTCTATGACTAGAACAGTTCCGATATGGGCCCACCAAGGTCTGTTACAATCATAGCAGAGGTGAGAAGCTATGGGAGCTTCACAGCCACACATATCAAGGCTCTAGAAGTCCTCTGCCCTGAGCCCCAGACTTCCGTTCCTGCTTGTCAAGATGATGGCTCTGGAGGGCTCCTGAGTGGCTGGAGCCCAGGGCCATGAGCTCTCTCTGGTGGCTCAGAGAGTGTACGTTGGAGGCTTGGCCAGAGGTGGTCTGTGGGGCTGGCTCAGCTCTGCTGCCCTGGCGCCAGCTCCAGTGGCACTGGTCCCAAGCTGTGGGTTGGGTGGGACACAGCAATGATCTGTGGAATCCTGCTGGACCTGAGGGGCCTGCATCTGATGACGCTGGTAGCTTCAGGGTGATTGAAGTCCTGGCCAGAACCTGCATCTTGATCAGGACTTCATAAATGTCATCTTGTTTTCTTGTTGCCACTGTATACGGCTCTAACCTGTGTGCCAGACTCTGGGCTGGTGCTTTGTAAAGGTTGTTAAATGTAATAGAGTCTTGGAAGCAGTGTGTAAGGTAGGTAGGAGCTCTGCACTACAGGGAGGTGCCTTGGGCTCCAGGAGCACTCGTTCTCCCCATTTTGAAACATTAAGAAGCTTCCAAAGACAGCAGGTGCACACACCTGCCCTTCTCGGGTTGGTGCACAGGATCAGTGTGCAAACCAAGGCCACAGAGGGTGCGGGCAGACCAGGCCAGCATAGCTGACCTGCCAGTGCAAGTGCCTCCAGATTCCAGTAGGTACAGGGCTGTGGCCTGGGGCAGCTTGGGGCACAGTTAGTCCAACGTGAGTGCACGTTGCTTTTGCTTCTTCTTCTTCTTCTTCTTCTTCTTTTTTTTTTTTTTTTTTTTTTTTGCAGTGCTAGGGATGGAACCCAGGGCTCTGCACATGTTGGCAGTTGCTCCACCACTGAGCTACATCACCAGTCCTTTTTATTTTTCACTTTGAGACGTAGTTTCACTAGGTTGCTAAAGGTGGCTTCAACCTTTCCATCCTCCTGCCTCAGTCTCCCAAGTATCTGGGATTACAGGTGCAAATGCTGTTGTTTTCTGGTGTTGTACTTTAGAACAGAGGGTATGTGTCCTGAGTGCTGGGTGTGTGTGTTGACGTCATGAACTTGTGAACGAGACAGGCTTCAGTCATGGAATTTAGTTTCGTTTTGGCCAGGGTCCCATTGTGCGCGGTGGACTCGAGGTGCAGTCCAGTTTAAAGTGATGCTGCCAGGTGCAATAAACGCTTGCTCCACCTCTGGCACTCGTTCTCCCCATTTCAAAATATTAGGAGCATCCAAGACAGCAGGTGCACATGCCGGCCCTTCTCAGGCTGGTGCACAGGATCAGCTGCGAGCCTCCTTCCTCCTGGGCCAGGCTGTGCAGTGCCGTGCGCTGGCTGTGGGTTTCCTTTGAGCAAAAAGGATGCAAATCAGAGTTGGCTCCAAATCTGAAGGTGTTCAGCTTTGGTTTCCAGCAGGAATTGCTCTAAGGAAATTGCAGTGCTTTGCTCTCCTGGTGAATCTTCCTGTCCTTGAGGTAAAGATGCATCCCATAATTAGCCTGCTATTTATTTGTGTGATTTATTGGGTCACCAAGTGCCTTCTCTCCTAAGCTAGCCACAGAGGATATGCACATGCTCCGTAACTTTAGTCTGTGTCGTTTCACTTTTACTAGCTCTGGCACGGGCCTTGGGGTGGTCTGCCTCCCAACACGGACGCACAGCAAACATGAAAAGGTACAAAAGGAACTGCGGGAAGCTCCTGAGTGCATCATGCCTTCTTATTAGACACGTTTGAAAGTCCACGAGGAAAAGCTTGTCTCTAGTTTCCACCAACCCTGTCCACACCAAGACACGTTTGTTCAAAAGAATAGCATTTTGTCATTAAAAATTTCCGAATTAAGGACATAGTGAACACGAAGAGTAAGCAATCACTTATGTCATGTGCAGAAATTCAGACAGAAAAGCACAGTGCTGAGGAAGTTTTAGTATCCATGGGGGACTAGGATTACCTGGAGGAGAAGGCAGGCAGGGGAGGGGCCCCCTTCCCCACTGCCCGGCTCTGAAGTTATCACCAAGCCCTTCCTAGGCTATAATGCAGCAGTAGCCACTCCTGGTGCGGAAAGAAAGTCCCTACTCAGCCTGCACTCTCCCAGGGGCATCCGTGTGGCCTCAGTGCACACAGAGGGGTGCCCCTGGCTGCCACATATCTGTCACAGTCCAGGTCACAGTATTTATGTACTTCAACTGGTAGCACACAAGAGCTTTTATAAAACTGCCTGCTGCATTACATTCTTAAAGATGGAGTCATTCTTGCCTTAGATATGAAATAAAATCATCAATAAATAAAGTAGGTGACATTACAGCATATGAGAAAATAAGTAGCTCATTTTCCAATAATAAAGAGGGTTATAGCTAAGATCCAGTCTATTATCTGCAACGTGGTGGTAATTTCTCCAGCTGAAGCATTTTATAATTGGACTGAATGACTCAGGATTCTACCCTGGGGTGACGAGATTCCTCCTTCAGGAGAACAAAGGCTGCTCGTGAACAGAGCTTGGAGAGCACAGGTAGGCCCTCACCTGCACAGCCTTGGCACCTCGCTGGGCCATGCACTCATGCCCTGGAAGAACCTCAGAGTTCTGGTGGTTAGATGCTTAGGGGGAACACGGCCAAAGGGGTGGGGCCCGTGGTGAGTGCCTCTCAGGTCAAGGGCTCCTGGCTGTGGCTGCATTGGGACATCCCATAGGCCGCAGAGGCTTAGGAGGCCATTATGTGACCTGTGTGGCTGCATGCATAGCCCTCCCCTGTGCAGGAGCATGCCCCTGTGCCACCTGCAGAGCGGGACTGCCTCTGCCCGCTCCTGGGCCATGACCACTGCACCCAGCTCAGTTGCCTGCTGAGAAGCTGTGCGCCACTTTCCTCCTTGCTTCGTGTCTGAAGCCTGTGCTTCACTCTCACCAGCCTTTTAACTTCCTGGTTCCATCTTCTGATCAGGGGTTGAGTGCAGGTGATTTTTCTCAGAACCGAGTTCTTTCATCTTCGAAGAATTTAAAGAAGTTCATGAACGTCAGTGTCCCGTGCTTCCTCTGGGAATGCACTCCGCGGTATTGGGTGGATTTTGCTTGCTTGCTAGCTGACCCCTGTCCTGTTACTTCCTGCACTTTGAGCGCATCAGTCTTTTGCCCCAGCTTTGGGTAAAACAGATGGTGCCCACGTCCTCTCACAGGCAGATGGCAGCGCCCTCTCATGGCCTCTAATGGCCGGCTGCTCCCTGCACCAACTTCTCTCCTAGAGCTGGGGGAAGATGTAGGTGCTGAGGGACCAGCATGTCCCATGCCATGGGGCAGTTACAGCAGCCCTGCTGCTGTGTTGGTGCCAGGACTCGGACCAGCAGAGGCAGGATGGCCTCCTAAGTGATGAGGGATGATTCACTTTTCAAATGTGGGTCCTCGTGGGGTGCACATAAATGTATTTGGTCTACTGCTGGATGTGGAGTGGATTCTGCTCCACCCACGCACAGGCATGTCTTTGAGCATCACAGGGGACACCTGCAGCCTCTCTGGTGTGTACGAGAGGGCACCTGGAATCTCCACGCCTCCAGGATGGTGTCCATGGCAACAGAGGCTGCATGTAGAGGCACCCTCTGCACCACACACATGACTGTTGCACTTGGCACCTCAACAGGGACTCAGGATGTTCCTTTGCTTCACAAACTTGAACGGTATTGATGTGATTTACTTTTAAACTGCTTGTTCATCATGCAGAGGACACATATAGATCATTACTAGCTGGAGAACCATCTGGGGTACTGTGACCGGGTACTATGACCATGTATTATGACTACAACTAGAGGCAGCACAAGGACAAGGGACCTTGTTAAGAAGCAGGAGACCTGAGCTGCATCTCAACCCTCAAAAAGGACTCAGTGACCTAGGAACTAAATGAATCAGATCTCTGTGAGTTGCGGCACAGCCTGGAGATCTCATTCACTCTACGCAAGTTTTCCCAAATCCTGCTGCAGCTGCAGGGTACAGTCCACAGTGCAGTCAGCAGACATCTCTTCCCATGACACAGGGGAGAATGGATGTTATCTGTGTCTGCACATTCAGAAAGGCTCTGGAAGGGTCTCTGACAACCCAAGAGCAACCCCTGCATGTTTAGGAGGGCTGAGAGCTAGGCAGACAAGAACTTAGAAAGGAAAAAGACTTTCATAGTGGATTCCTGTCTAGATCCCTGTTGTATTGATAGCCCCCTTTGTCCCTCCCTCCCTGTCTCCCTCCCTTCTCACCCCACCTTTATAGGTATGGTTCACCCAGCTTATGTGGAGCTTCAACTATGGTGAGTTCATTACTTATACTCAGCCGACAATCATCCTGTCTTAGGTTTTACACTAGCTTCCATATATGAGAAAAACGTTTGGCCCCTAAATCTCTGAGTTTGGGATATTTCACTCAGCATAATTTTTTTTTCCATTTCCATCCATTTGGTTGCAAAAGGCATGATATCTTTCTTGCTAATAGTGGAGTAGAACTCCATTGTGTGTATATATACATACCATTTATATGTGCCATTTATGAATCCATTCATCCAGCAAGCGGCATCTAGGTTGGTTCTGTAGTTTAGCTATTATAAACTGAACTGCTATGAACACTTATATAGCTGTGTCTCTGTAGTATGCTGATTCTAGTTCTGGGGAAAAACCCAGGATGGGATAGCTGGGTTGTAAGGTGGTTCCATCCCTAGGTTTTTGAGGAGTCTCCACACTGCTTTCCAGAGTGGCTGTGCCAGTCTGCAGTCCCACCAGCAGTGTGTTAGTGTTCCTTTCTCCCCACAGCCCCTCTAGCATCTGTTACTGTTCATATTCTTCATTTTTTACTAGAGTGTAGTGGAACTTGGAGAAGATTTGATTTGCATTTCTCTGATTGCTAGTGATATAGAACATTTTCTCATTTATTTATTGACTTTTTGGACTTCCTCTGTTGAGAAGTTCCTGTTTAGTTCCCTAACCCATTAATTGATTGGATTATTTGTGGTTTTGGTGTTCAGTGTTTTTGAATTCTTTGTGTATTCTGAATATTGGTCCCCTGTCAGAAGCATAGCATGCAATAATTTTCTCCCATTCTGTAGGTTCTCTCTTGATACTCTTTAAATCATTAGCTGAGCAGAAGCTTTTCAGTTTAGTGGCATCCCACTAATTGATTATTGGTTTAATTCTTGAGCAATGGGAGTCTTGTTGAGGAAGGAAGTCCCTGCACTGATATCAACTCCACACAGTTTTAAGGTATCTTTCAGGTACCTGTTGAGGACCACCAACTCTGAGTGTGACCCTTCACCAGTGTCTTGCCTTTATACAATGAGCATAAGCACACAATGGCACGTAAACTTGGTGCTGTGAGCATAGGGCTGTGGCATCAGGATAGGCCGATGGAGGCACTGTGTGGGTGAGGAAGGTTTGGAGATCATGTGAATGAAAGGGCACACCAGCAGAATGAGGAGTGTGCCTTAATTGCTCAGCATTCCAGATCCACAGAAGTCTAGATAGGGAGAACCCTAGTCACAGGTCCTGCCCATAGGAAGGTCATGGGTGATGGTCCCTCTCACAGGGGCACAACAGTGACAGTTGCATGTCACAGTCCACAGAGCAGATGCCACTTGGAGCACATTGTGTGAAGTGCTGTGATGGCACTGCTGCTCTTGGATCCTTAAAACGGCCCATTGGTGGACAGATGATGGATGGACGGGTGAACCCAGTGCCCAGCAGAGCTCATGCTGTTTTACTCTTAAATTTCACTTTGCATGACAAAACAGTGCCTATAGAGGCTAAGCAACCAGCACTCTTTGGAGGAGGGATGGATCTGGACACCCATGCTTGCATGCTGACCCCTTGATTGCAAACTATTGTCACCTGAAAATTATGAGAGAATGCCTACTACAAATAAGTGAACAAGATTTTGGGGGGGAAAAAAAGAATGAAAACTTACACATGAAGCTGGGCACAGTGACACATGCCTGTAATCCCAGCAGCTTGGGAGGCTGAGGCAGGAGGATCTCAAGTTCAAAACCAGCCTCAGTAGCTTAGCAAGGCCCTAAGCAATTTAATAGTGAGACTCTGTCTGAAAATAAAAAACATAAAATGGGCTTGGGATGTTGCTCAGTACCTCTGGGTTCAATCCCTGAAACCAAAACCAAAATTATAGTAATAATAGTAAGACTGGACCTGAAGCTCTATTTCTAAGCCTGTGCAGTCATGTGCATGATATATAAAATATCAAGCAAGCTTAATCAGGAATATTCGGGAGAGTTCCATGATTCTGTGTCAAACCCATTGACAGGCAGTGGGTAGATCCACCATGTTGGAGAGCGGAATCCCCACCCCATGTGGCGGAGACACTGCTGTGCAGCGTAGGAGACAGAGAGCACTCTTCTCCAGGCCACGTGCTGTCTGAGTTCTGCTTGCTGTTAAGCTCCCGCACCTGACACTGCCTTCTGGATCACCAAGAGTGGCAGGCATGCGGAATCAGGTCTCCCTGCAGGCCCGTCTGGGGTTGGTGTGAGGTCACACCTTATCCTCACACCTCCGCCATGAGTTTTGAGCTGGGACCTCACTGAGGAGCCTTTCCAGTGTAGATGGCAGAGGAAAAGCAGGAGCATCTGGAAACGCAGAGAGTTCCAGGGAGGGTGTGGGTGCAGAGCCCCTGCTCCGGGTGCTGGAGCACTAACCAGAGACAGAGTTCATGCCTTGCATCTGTGTGGGTGTCTCCATTTTCCCCCTAAAGGCCCCATCCCAGGAGGCTTCCCCTTTCTTCCAGAGTCACTGTATCCTCAGGGCTTGTGGCATGGTGTTAGTGGGCAGGGAGAGCCACCCTCTCCAGGCACACCCTGTCTTCCCAGGCAGCTCCCGAGCGGAATCCTGTTCTCCTGGTCTTTCCCCTGTTTGTCGGTGTAGTGAGCTCTTCCGTTTTCTCCTCAATGACATTCTCCCACCTTTGGCTGTCCCTCCCTTCCCCTGGGCAGGAGCAGCAGCCTGGTCATTGAGTGGTCCAAGTGAGCACGAGTAGATCTGCAGGCCCCAGCTGCTCAGCAGACCTTGTCTCAGGCTTGCCTGGCTCCCAGGTCCTCTGGGCTCTCTGCAGCCTGGCGCCTGGGGCAGTGACAGACAGCAGCTGTTTCCTCCATACTAGGGTTGGATTTTTGTCATCAGAGTTGCAATGAAACAAGGTGGGTTTTGGCGAGTAAGCAACTGCACCTCCACCATCTCACCACCTTAAAGAGCAATCCAGGTCAAGACCCAATATGCATAAGGGCTCTACCGTCCCACAGACAGGGCGTGGCAGCCACTTGTGGTCTTCTGAGTGGCCTGTTTCTGAGGGGACTCCGTTGTGAAGCTTTTCACATGCCCTTCAGGAACCTATGGGGTCAGCCAGAGGCTTCCTAACGCCCATCTCCTCTGCTCTACTTACTCATTTATCCAAATGAGTAAAGACAACAGGTGCAGAGGCTTGGAGCCCTCTGGAAGGGCAGACATGGAGGTTCCCTGTCACTTTGGGGACAAAGAGGTGATCTGCTGAGAGGAGTCTGAGTCCAGCCTTCGGAAGGTGTGAAACCGAGTGCACCTGGCGCGTGAGCCAGGAGTTGTTATTTTGCCGAAGAAACCTCATCATTGAACACAGGACCTGGGCTGCAGGCCTCTGGGAGAGGCAGGAGGGCGGCTCTTTGTGTCCAGGTCACTAAGCTTTTAATCTGCTGCCAGCGGGGCTGGGCTTGCTGTGCGCATCCGGTGCTGCCTGCGGTCAGCCGGTTGTCCAGCTCTAGGAATGCCACTTCAGGCCTGGCCATCCATCTCAGCAGCCCTGGCAATGCCTCATTTCCCTGCTGGGTGGTGCCAACACAGAATGGCAAACCTGCCTTCCCACTGGTGCCTGCCTGGGCTGAGGTATGGCCTGCCTCACTCATACTGGTGAAGCCATCATTTGATGGCCAGCCTACTGGATGAGACAGATCAGTCTCTGTGCCAGAGCTGCCCTGCACTTTGCAGGATCCCTGGCCTCTGTCCACAGGACACCCCAAGCCTTCTCCTCCTGTCCTCCTCCCCAGTTGTGATAGCACAGATGTTTCCAGCCATTGCCAGGTGCCAAGAGGCACCGTCACCCCAGGCTCAGGGTGAGGTGAAACTGTACTTCCAATCAATCTAGTACCACACAGCTTTGAGAACCAGCGCTGTGCCAAGACTGGCGGTGCTTGGGTGAATCTACACATCGGGATTTTTACATTTAGAGTTTTGAAGAAGCATAAAACACTGGTGTCGTTGAAAAGACAAGTTTTTCTCCTGAGACGTGCGGAACTGTGCAGGTCCTGGAGAGGCCCTGTGTGTGCTCCGTCAGCCTGTGCACTTGCTAGCGAGTCAGCTCTGCAGTGCTTACTTGGTCTTGTGTGGGATGACTTTCTGAAGAGCAGAGTCTTGTGGTGTTCGGCCAGCCTGTCCTGCCCTCCGCAGTGCCCAGACTGAAACAAGCAAGGCTCCTCCTCACATGGCCGTCCCCCTGGTCTTGCATTTCTCATGCCAGTGGGCCCAGCGCCAGCTCAGGGGCACATGGCCCCATCCGCCATGTACTACAGGCCGGCCACCCCACTAGGTGGTTTGGGTGCATGATCTGGTTTACCAATCACGGGCCAGCAAGTCAGACACTCCTGCCTGCATGTCACTGAGGTGGAGACGAAGGCTCAGAGAGGCTGAACCACTCGGCCAAGCTCACCTCATGGAGTGGACCTGTGGCTATGGGGCCAAGTGGGCCAAGCGTGTCTTTACGCCATGGCGTTTTCAGAGGAACAAGCCCCCTCAGACGCGTGCTTTTAAACCTTGTAAGGCCTTGTGACCTTCCTATTCTCTTCCCCCTCTTCCCTTTGACTGAACTCGTCTGTGGCAGCTCTTGTCAGTCCTGTGCAAATGAGCAGCATTTCCATAAGAGGTGTGACAGCTCACTGACAGACACCTGGTTCACACCGGGAGAGTAAGCCTGCACCCTGCCCTGCGAGGACCACATTTTCAGTTTACACCACCTCCCAGGGCCTGAGCTGCGTGCAGTGGCTGTTAGTCGAGGGGGTGGTTGGCTTGCTGCTAGTTGCTACATACCCTCGGGCACCATGCTGACCTTGAATGTCCTTTGCAGGTCTGACCTCAGAAGCCTGAGCCCAGCAGGATTACCCTGAGGGCACTCAGTTTCCTCCAATGATGAGAAAATTTTCCAAATAAAGTAGAAGGAAGAGCTTTATCACATGCATATGTCAATGCTTTTACTTGGTTTGTCATTGCAAGTCTATCTCAAAAAAATAAAAAAGACACGAGTAGTATTGCCCACTCTGGTATCTACCTGGAGACAGGAAGTCACTAGTGATGCATGAGGGCAACCAGGAAGGGACTCTGCTGGCTTGGGAGTACAGTAGTGGGAACAGCTGGAGGGTGGCAGGTCCTCTGGACCGACATGTGCACTCTGGGCTGACCTGTCCACCCTGGGTCGACGTGTGCACTCTGGGCTGACCTGTTCACTCTGTGCCGACGTGTCCACTCTGGGCTGATGTGTGCACTCTGGGTCGACGTGTCCACTCTGGGCTGACGTGTCCACTCCCCAGGCAGGAGGCCTTCTGAGGCCAGGGGCAGCTTGCTGTAAAGGTGCTCTTTGGGCTCTTCTGAGCATGGTGTGATAAAGGTGTTTTGTTTGGGGTACTGTAAGCGAGGGGCATCATAGCACAGGACAGCTCCAGGGCTAAAAGGCAGAGTGGATGGGCATCTTCATTTCTGTGGACATTGGTTGAAAAATTAAACAACAGGTATCTACACACAAGAAAAGTCTCCATGGGCAGATGGTCAGAAGACCACGTCAGCCCTGCTGCGACCCAGTCGGCAGAGCAGCAGCAAAGCTGAAGACTGGGTCGAGCACCTGGGTGCCCCTGGTCCTGAAGCTGCCTCGGTGCAGTGGAGGGCATGCCGCTGGAGTGCCGGGGGGCTATGAAGGCCTGCACCTAGGAAGCAGTGGGCTCTGCTGATGAAGAAAAGCCGAACAGACCACCAGGGCACCTGGGAGGGGCTCGGAGACCCGAGGTGGACGGCTTGGGGGTGTCCTATCTGCCTCTGCTTCTTGCTCACTGCCGTAACTGACCTCGCTATAAGCATAAAGTGTGTACTATTGACAGCAGTAACACTCAGGAATTTGTTTCCAGCCTAGGTGCCCTGGCGTGCCCAAGTGCTCTGGGACACGAGACAGGTGGCCATGACTGTTAGATCCAGCATCTCGCCCTCTGAATGTGGGCAGCCACCTGGTGTCCACATGTGGCTTATCTAATTTCTGTCTAGAGTCCTTCATAAGCACAGGACCAGAAGAAGTAAGACTATCTAAGGTTAAGATCCATCCTGGGGGCTGGAGCAGTGGCTCAGCGGTTTCATCGCTTGCCTGGCAAGCACGAGGACCCGGGTTCGAACCCCAGCACCATGTACACAACTGAGTGTTGGAGCAACTAAGGCCATGTGAAAAACTCAATAAAGTTGTTTCTCTATTTCTCTGTCTCTCTCACTGTCCCACTCTCTTTAAAAAAAAAAAAATCCATCCATCCTGGGGCCAGCAGGCCTGTGTAGGAGTGTGGGGCGGCGAGGGACAGTCAGAGGATGAGAAAGAGTGTGGAGAATGGGCAGAGCCACAGTGCAGTGAGAGCCGTGCATGTGGATGGACTCCTGCTAGTGTCCTTCAAGTGCCCTGCAAGGTGGTGAGCTGCTTTGATTTCTGACTCTAGGCTCCGGCCAGGACAGCAGGACAACAAGCATCGACTACAATTCTGCCCACACTTATCGAGCCTCCTTGAAACTGGAGCCTTGAAATGAACCCCGACTGCCTGCTTCTGCTGGTCCCAGCTGGCTCAGGGAGGCTCCTCTACCTCTGCCTGCAGGTGGAGTCTGCAGAAGGGGCAGAGCAGCTCCCAATGGGGAACAGTGCCCTCCAGTGTTGCAGCAGACCCCATCAGCTCACCACCAGTTTCTGGGTCCTTGTCTCATGAATTTGAAGAATAAAATCCGCAGACAAGGATGAGTGAGAGAAAGAGAAGGATTTAGTTAAGAAACAGGAATGGAACTCTTGAGTGCAAGAGGGGAGCTGACAGCAGATTTTCTCTACCCCAGTGTGCTAGTCTAGGGGTTTCTATAGCTCTGGTGCCTCTGCTATTGGCTCAGACTGATGCTAATTAGGGTTTGGAAATGTCCTAAGCTACTGGTTCACAGTTGTGCTAATTAGCACAGTTAGGGTTTGGAAGTGCACGAGCACCATTGGTCAGTCTGGAATGCATTCTGGGCTGCCTTGCTTCCTGTTTCTCCCCACTTCTCAGGAAGCCAGAGCTTGAGGTCAGTGAGCTGTGCATGCTCAGTGCAGGGGGTCCAGCTCTGCTGGGCCTTCTGTTTCAGAATATTTGTAAGGGGTGCCACCAGGGTCAGGGGAATTGCAGTCATCTCAGGCTTCTACCCCCAGCTCACTCAGTGGTGCTTGGCAAGAGTCAGTTCCTCGCAGGCTGACAGCTTCCTGTGGCTGTTGGTGAAGGCTACCCTCCTCTGGTTGCCCAGTGGCCCATCAGGTGCATAAGTGGGGTGATACCCCCCAGGTGGACTCTGTGTTCTGCAGCTGAACAGGGAAGGCACTCAGTCATTCTTCGCCGATTTTGTTCTGTGTAAGCAAATCAGTGGTCCATTAGGCCCTCAGCAGGGATCTGTGTGACAGGATCTCCAGGAGCCAGGGGCATGGGGAGCCTGGAGCACACCCAGCTGAGTGTCCACGCATTTGGAGCCTTCGGCACCTGGCTGTTGATGGCGCCCCCAAGCTCTTCCACTGCCCGGGCCTGGACCGATGCTGAGTTGCCTTACTAGCAGTTATTTTCCAAAGATTCCTGTTTCCTGTCCTTGTCCTTGCTGCTCAGCTCAGAACAAAGCTAAGATTGCAGTGTCTGTTTCAGCCCATTTGCTACTTTGTTCAGCATTACAGGAAGGGTGACCTGCAGTGATGGGGAGTTCCAGCAGTTCCCACGTAGGTGATTCAGTCCCCTCTACCTGGGGGGCAGCTGGATGTCCTCTGTTGAGATTTCCCATGCTTGCCACACCACAGGAAGGCGAGGGGGTGGTGACAGGGCTGTGGGATCACTTAGCCACGCAGCTCTCACCCATGAAGGGTGCCCTGCTGCAGCACTCTGAGCACCAACAGGTGTGACCAGCTGGTGGCCCTCATCCACCAAGTGACTGTTGCTCAGGGAAGAGCCCAGCGGGTACAGGCATCCTTCAGGGCATGTGGAGTGAAGGCTGAGAGAGACGGTAATTCTCAGGTGTGGCTGACACTGTCAGTGCAGAAGTGCTGTGACCATCCTGGAGTGCTGGTGGAAACTGTAAAGACCACACTGCTATCCAAGTGGCAGAACTGGGGCCACCCTGTGTGTGAGAGCTCACAGCTCCCATGCACCATTCTCATGATAACTCACCTTTTGGACCATGCCAGGGAATCATGTTATGTCATACCACTCAGTGTCAGATGCCCTAATCTGGGTCCTGTCTGTGGATGAGGTGGGCTGGCTTAGGACATCCCTAATCTGGGTCCTGTCTGGGGAGGAGGAGGGCTGGCTTAGGGGATGCCCTGAGCTGGGTCCTGTCTGGGAAGGAGGAGAGCTGGTGTAGGGAGGCCAACTGTATGCACTCCTTTTTCCACCCTGGTCAGGTTCGAGGTACTGAGTAAATAGCAGACGGTATGGAGTTTGTGCCAGCAGCACATCTGGAAGCCATGGGTTTTATTCCAGATTATGAAATTCTCTTCCCTTCCTAACTGGAAAGCCTCAGAGTGGCCGTGTTTTCTGAGGGATTCAGCACTCTGTCCCCACGTGAGCTTGAACTGTGTGAGCAGCAGGGTGCAACTGCAGAGGTTCCTGAAGCTCTGTCCCGACTGAGAGCTGCCTGCATTCTAGAAAAGCAGCTCTGCTCGATGTCCTCTTAATTAAACGTCCCAGCTACATGCCATGATTTGGGGAAACATTTCAATTAATTCAAAACTAATTTTTGAGCTAAAAAGAAATGAAAATTCTCAACCAAGGGCAGTGGGTGATGGTCAGAGATCCTGACATGTGATCTCGTTGGGACAAGGTATGTGAGGACTGATGTGGCTTCTGCAGCGTTGTCATGTGCTGCTGAAGAACTCGGGGAAATGAGGATATTTTAAATACTGGCAAGCAACAGCACATGAATCTTACCAACTCTCATGTTACTAAGGTTGTCCTCACTGTCAGACAGCATGTGATTCCATCCAGCGTCCACACTCGCCGTGGAAGCTTGGGCTGCTGAGGCAGCCTGCGGGCATCAGTGTCTTCACTACTAAGGCAATGTTTGTGTAGCATTGCACACTGTGTGCCATTCCATAACACACCATGTTCCCTGTGTGCATCGCACAGCATTGCATGTGGGGCTCCATTCCACAACACACATGTGTTCTGGACATGGCATGGCATTGCAGGTGAGAGCCTGTCCACAGCCCTACCAGCATCCTTTTTGATCATCAATCCAATTATTTCTTTGAGGAAACCAAGTTGAGAAGAGGTGAAGAAGCATACTTTAGACTCTGGGCCTAGACTTTTCGTTTCTGAGATCTTCCAAAGTAGAACAAATCCTCAAAAAACTGTAAAGTAGCTGCATGAAGGAGGGGGTCCATGAGAGCACGGGTGTGCAGATGTGGCTGGCAGGGAGGGGCAGAAGGACAGATGTTGGCTTCACCTGCATGCACCAGAACACCATGTGGAGGTCAGAAGCACCTTGAGCCCTGTGGGAGCAGTTTGGTTGGGCTGCCATGGACCTCTGTGAGCTGCAGCTGGCAGGAGGGGGACCAGGAGCCTGCAGCTGTGCTTAGGCACGTGTATGGCCACTACTGAATTTTAGAAACTGAAAGTGAAGAGCAGCTGAAGGAGAAAAGTCTGCTTTTGCTCTTTTTCTCTTTCTATAGTAGAAACCATTGTTTTATACCTTTATTGAAAATTGTCCCATGCATCATAAAATTCACCTATTGTGCACATATGGTTCATTGACTTATAGAATTCTTGGAGCTGAGTGACCTCCACGGTCCAGCCTTCTACATTCCACAGGCCACCTGCACCCACTAGCTGTTACTCCGTGCTGCACCCCCACAGCCTGGCAGCAACTGTTCTACCCTTTACCCCTATGGGTTAGCCTGCTCTGCACACAACACGTGCTTGTGTGTGGACAGCCTTCTCTCTTAGTGCAGCACTTCCCAGCTTCCCCTGAGATCCAGTAGAATCTCGGTCCCTTTAGTGCCTGAACCACGAGTCTGCATTCCTGTTCTGAATGCTCTCTTGGCTACCAAGGTTTTGTTTATCTGTTTGTTTCTTTCCTTATTTAGCTAGCTAGTTAGTTACAGTAGGTTTTGAAATCCAGGAGTTTCTTCCAACTTGATTACTTTTCAAGACTGTCTTGCTTTTACTGGGTCCCTGCATTATCACATTGACTTTAGGATCAACTTAACAGTTTCACTGAACACACATCTGGCATTCTGGTGGACACCACACTGAATCAGCAGATCAATTTGGGGAGTATTACTGTCTTAATACTCTTAAGTGTTTGGATCCTGAACATAGGATTCCTTCTCATTTATTTACATCTTTAGCATCTTAAAACAATATTTTATAATTTTCAGTGTACATATCTTGAACCTCTTAAATTGATTCTCAAGTATTTTATTATTTATATGACTATTGGGGATACGATTTTTCGTGATTTTTTTCTAGTTGTCTTAGTACATTCAGGGTGCTATAACAAAATACCACAAAATGGATGTCTTACACAACAGAAACTCATTTCTCACAGTTCTGGAAGCTAGGAAGCCCAAGACCCAGGTGCTGGCTTGAGTGGTTTATATAGTGAGGGCCCACTTGCTCATTGAGGACAGCTGCCTTTCCTGTCTGCACAGTCTGTAAAGAGTCAAGGAGCTTTCTAAGGCCACTGTGATGGGGCTGCACCTCATGAGCCAATCACTCTCCTAAAACCATCATCTTGAAGGTTAGGATTTCAACGTATACATTTTGGGAGGACATGAACCTTCGGAACATAGAATTAGCATATAAAATACAGCAGTACATAAGGATTTTTGTCATGTTGCTCTTTTTCTCTTCAGGTTTTATGAACTAAAGTATTAGTTGTAATCCTTCGGATTTCCTGTTTGTATGGTGGTGTCACTTGCTGGTGGAGAGGATTTCAGTTTTTTATATCTTCACTTGTCTACCTGGGATGGCAAGAATTCCACCACTGCAGTGACTAGAGGTGAAGAAAGCCAGCATCCTTGTTTGTGAATAATCCTGGTGAGCTCTCAGTCCCACCGTTTAAAAGGCCATTAGCTGTGCCTCGTTAAGTTGAGAAAGTCTTTACCTTTACAGAGCCAACTGTGTATGTATGTGACATTTCGTCTGTAGGAGGAGTGCATAGGATAAATTTTATGTTCAGATGTGAAATACCCTTATGTTGGTGAGATAAGACCCATTGAATATTGCTGGGTTCGGTCACTAGTGTTCTGTTGGAGATTTTTATTTAAATATCCATACATGTTATTGGCCTGTGGTTTTTCTTTTGCTGTGATGTCTTTGTCTTGTCATGGCAGCAGGGTGACTCTCGTGCTCAGAACATATTGGGGTGCAGTCCCCTAAGTGTGGAAGTGTTTGCAAAGGATTGCTGCTCATTCCTCTGTAAAGAGAGGCTGTGGGTTGCTGGAAGCTTCTAACTCTGCCAATCATCTGTTGACTCTCAAGTCAGTTTTGGTAGTTTATACCTTTGTAGAGATTATGCTTTGTCATTTATTGTACACAATCTGCTGACACACTGCTCTCATATTATTCCCTTATTTTCCTTTGTATTTCAGTAAGATAAGTGAGGCTATCTTTTGTTCCTGAATTCAGTCATTTTTGTCTTCCTTTCGTTCCCTCTCCATTGGTCTAGCCACAGGTTCTGTTTCTCTTTGTTGCTCAAAACCCTTGGCTTGTTGATTTTTTCATTTTCTACTTTCTGTTGCACGTCCTTCTCCGCTAACCTACGGACTTTCTTTCTGCGTGTTGAGGGTTTTGCTCCTTTTTGTTTAGTTTCTTAGGTGGGAAAATTAGACTATTTTGTTGACTCTTCCTTTTCAATGTCAGCAGCCACAGCCAGGAGCTCCTGTTTCATGGCTGCTGCGGCTCCACCCTCTCAGTTTTTGCCTGTAGAGTTTGCACTGTCTTCCTTCACAGCATTCGCCTAGGTGTCCTGTGATTGACCTGATTTGGGGGAATTTTGTTTTGATTCTACATTTCCTTTCTGCTCTTGCTGAGTTCTAATTTAATTTCATAAAGGCAAATGAACGTACTTTGCGTGGTTTTAATTCTCTAAATTTCGTGGAGTTTTTCTTCTTCTTTCACTGGTGGGGCCTGGACTGTGGTGGACTTGCAGAATTTGCCACAGTATCCTGTGGAGAACCCATATTCCGCTGCTGCCCGGTGGAGTGTTGCGTAGATGACTGTCATGTCCGTGGCTCTTCAGCGTGGCCTGTGTTCTTGTAGCCCATCTTCTAAGCTGTCTCACCAGCACTGAACAAGGGGTTCTTCTCCCCCAGTTGTTCTTCTTGAATCGTCCTCTTATCCCTTCAGTTTTGCCAGGCCTCGCTTCACGTAACCTTCATTAGTTGCTACGTTTTTGTAATAGTTAAATATCAACCATTCAACCTCTTACCTGTTTAAACTGCCTTTTGTCTCTGATAAAATTGTTTGATATTAGCACAGGCTCTCCAGATGTCTTCTGCTTATTGCTGGCACAATAGCTTTCTCCTCCCTTTCCTCTTGAAATGCTTGATGTCTTTAAATCCAAAGTGTGTTTTGTAGATAGCATTTCGTTGGAGTATATATTTTAATCCATTCTTCCCATTTCTGCCTATTGAGATGTTTAATTCATTCATATTTAATGTAATCATGCATAAGATTTACACCTCATTTTACAATTAGCTTTCTGTGTGTCTTGTCTTTTTTGTTTTTCTAATTCTCTATTTAGCCTTCTGTATACCAAGCAGTTCCTTCCATTTTAATTTTTAATTTGTTTATTATTTCTTGTAATATTTTGTGTAAAAAATTTATCTCAGTAATTGCCCTGGAAAATGCAAGTCAGCTGTTCATTGAACGTATTTCAGATTAATACTAACAATTTCAAAAGAAGCTAAGAACTTTGCTTCAAACCACCCACTTTCATACCAGTGTTGTCAAATTACATCTTTGGACATTACAAATCACAAGCATAATTTTAAAACTGTTGATTTTGTTGGTATGTTTTAAAACACAAATCAGAAAAAAAGTTTTGCAAGCAAAAATATGTGTATACCCTCACAGCCTTTGCGCAGTTCTTAACCAGTACTTTTTATTTCTTCATGTGGGTTTGTTTGTCCTTTCAACTCGGCATGAACGTTTCCCTTGGGTGTTTCTTATAGGAAGATCTTCTAGCAAGTTATCCTCACAGATTCTGTTTATGTGGAAATGTCTTAGTCTAGTCTTTATTTTTAAAGGAGAGTTTAGCTAGGTATGAAATTCTCTTTTTAATTTTTTATTAAGAAATTCATTTGTTGAACAATCAAACATGCTTCTAACAAAACTATATATATATATATATATATTCTGAAAATTAGATTTACTCCCTACAGCCCCCCTAATTACCCACCCTTATCCCCCACTTCCCAATACATCTCTACAAATGCCTTAGGTTGTATGTCACTACACCTTTTCAGGATTTAAAGCATGAGAATTGACCTCCTTTCTCAATGGCCAGGGTCTAGTTCCAGCCTCCACAGATGAGTGAAGACATTGGACCCTTGGTTCTCTGGGTTATGCTGATTTCACTCAGCATAATTTCTTCCATAGCCATCCATTTACCTTCAAAGGCTGCGATATCATTGTTTCTAATTGCTGAGTAGAACTCCATGGTATATATGTTAGGTACGAAATTCTTGATTGACTTTGAATAT
Source organism: Aplodontia rufa (assembly GCA_004027875.1). NCBI lineage: Eukaryota > Metazoa > Chordata > Mammalia > Rodentia > Aplodontiidae > Aplodontia > Aplodontia rufa. The sequence goes on along the minus strand of PVKS010023991.1, from coordinate 10,101 downwards.
GCCAGTGCACTATATTTCATAGCTTCTGATGAGAAGTTAGCTATTTATCTTACAGAGTCTGCCTTGTATGTGATAAGCCATTTTTATCTTGCTTCTTTCAAGACTTTGTCTTTGTCTGATCTGGATACGTCTAGGTGTTGGCCCACTGGAGTTTACTTTGGGTTCTTAAGTATGTGTATTAATTTTGCTTGTTAATTTGAAAAAGTTTTTGTTGTCTGAGTTCTTTTTTCTGGCCCTTTCTCTTTTTCCTCACCTGCTGGCATTCCCTGTGCGTATAGGCTTACTGATGTCCTTCTGGTTTCTAAGGCTCTTTTCATTTTTCCTCAGTATTTTTTCTTTCTGCTTCTGAGACTGAATAGGTTCTATTAACCCATCTTCAAGTTTCTGATTCTATGTTCTGCCGACTCAAATCTGTTGTTGAGACCTAATAGTTAATTTTTCATTTCAGTTTTTGTACTTTTGAATTCCATAAATATTATTTGATTATTTTTGTGGGCATACATAATTTCTATCTCCCCATTGATGTTCTATTTGGTGAAGCATTTCGTATTTCTCTTAAATTTTTAGACATTTTGTTTACTTGAACGTATTTATACTAACTGATTTTAAATGTTTGCTACTTAGTACAAAATGTGAGCCCCTTTAGAGATATCTTCTGCTGGGATTTTTCCTCTGTGTATGTACCACACTTCTCTATTTATTTGTATTTTTCATAATTTTCGCTGTGAAAACTGGAGATTTGAAACTACGTTATAATAAATCTAGTTTTAGGTTCTGATATCCTCTGAGACTTGCTGTTATTGCTAGTTTTGTTTTGTTGTGTTTTCCTTATTGCTAGTTGTTTTGTGATTTTCCAGGACTAAGCTGCAGATTTTGTGTATGCTGTATTATTGAATTCTCTGCTAGCTTTCCTTTTTTGTTTCCCTTAAGTTCTAGAGTTTATTAATTGTTCAGACTTGAAACCTGGTTTTCTAAGTGTCACACTTGGGTCAGGTTAAATTAGAGCGAGATTTATTAAAGCCTTTGCCAGCGTGCCTTCAAGGCTTTCTGAGGGCTCTGTGTGAGAAGGTGAGCCTTAGACCCTCAGGACTTGAATGAAATCCCTTGACCTTCACGTCTGCTCATGCTGAGCCTCAAGGTCATCCAGAGGTGAATTCTTCCCCCTTTCCTGGTCTTTCCTGGGCAGGTACACAGACTTTTAAATTCCACTCCATCCCAGGGTTTGTGAAGCTGCCTGTGGTTGACCAGGCTTCCAGGATTTCCCTTAGACTCAGCCAGGCTTGTTTATCCTAGGGGAATCACAGCCTGGCAGGGAGGTGCTGCATTGCTTCACAATGCCCTGGAGGTGGCTCTCCCCACCATTCTGTGCTAAGAATAAAGGTTTCCTGGGGAACTGCAGAGTTTAGACAAAATACTGACTGTGCTTCAGGGATGATGATTTTAATGGGACTCCAAAACCTACCTACTCTGTGGTCTTCAGCCTCACCAACTTGGAGCCATGTGCTCCTTGGTTGTGACAGAGAGAGGATGGAATGGCACCTAGTTGCACAGACACTCACTGTCCTACCCAAATCCAGTATTTTCCGCAGCTTCTCTCACGTGGGTGACTTTCATTTTATTCTAGACTTGGCTAATTGCCACCGTTGTGAAATAGGTCCCTACCCATTTTCTTTTGTGATTGATTTCATGACTCTGCCAACCCGTGGGTTACTTGATCCTCCGGGTTCTCGTGACTTAGTGCTGTGGGTTGCAGGGAGTTCCAGGGCCTTCGCACCCTCTGTGACGATTGATAGCACAGTGGTCCTTCTCAGGGAGCTTTGCTCTTCCTCCTCCTGTAGGTCTCACCGTTTGAACCCCACCACTCACTCCTGACTTCTCAGCTGGCCCTCTGTTTCCTCAAGATACGAGGGGCCACAGTCCTCTGCCTGCCACACTGAATGTCTGTCCCATCTCCGGGTCCCTCCTGAGATCTCTTGCTTCCACAGCCTCAGATGGGGAGTCCGAGCCCAGGAGAACATTGCAGAGGCCTGGAGCTTGCTGGGAGTGTGCACCGCTGGCGTCCACTCCTGCCCGCCGTGTTTTCCACACAGACAGGGACTATAGTTCTGTCCCAACCTCAGAGGAAGGATTGGCCCACAGAATGTCAAACTCCTCTGTGACCTTAGAAGAAAGATATCCTTCACTCATGTGTCCTCTGTCCCAAAATGGCCAACAACTGAATGGTCTTCTAAATGCCCTCTGGTTGATTTCCCTGATCCCTCCTGCTTACCACTGCCTTGAGGTTTCTTCAGAAAGTCAGCACTGTGCATGTGATGGTGGGGTATGGGCCTTTGAGCCATTGCCCAGGTCGAGCCTAGCCTGCCACTGCAACTTGTGTGACCACGGACATGCTTCTCAACCTCAGGGTGCCTTGTCTTACTCATCTGTGAGGGGAGTAGTGGTAAGAGGTCTTCAAAATTGATTTATTCTACTTCTATTAAGATTTCAACAGAGCATGGTTCAGCAAAGTCACTAAAGGGCTTCCTTTTGCTGGGCCTTGTGTCTCACCTGGAGAACAGGAAGCTAACATGTTGCTAGGGCCTGAAGTCTTGTAATCCCAATAGGAGGCCCACACAGTAAGCCACGTGGGCAGAGCTCAGCCAGTGCAGCACAGAGTCCGGCTCTGGGCCTCTAAGGAAACATGAAGGGCCTCCTTGGAACCGGAGGCAACACGGCTAAGTGTGGAAGGGTGCACTAGGTCAGCGAGAGGTGGCTGCTCTAGGAGGAAGAACCAGAACAGGAGAAGGAAGCGTGGTGGCACAGGGAGCAGACAGGAGCCGCTTGTGGGCTACAGTCACCTCGCCGGGCCTTGGGAATGACAGGGTGTGTGGAGGCAGGAGGAGGAGCCAGGAGTTTCCTGTGGTTGGTGGGCAGCAAGGAGAGACTTGATTGCATTGTTAGCATAGAGAAGAGCTTCAAGAACGCAGCACAAGAGGCAGGCTGAGCACTAGGTGGCCCTCTCCCATCTGACTGAAGGACATGAGAGCCTGGACAGTGCGTGTGGGGGAGAAGCTGCGATGGCCGGGTGACGGTGCAAGGCAGAAGATTCAGCCACAGTGCCCCCAGGGCCTCAATGCCTGTTCACCCCAAGTCACAGGTTGCAATCTGGCCCCAAGGGGGTGGACTAGGGGACGGGTTCTTGCGGAGCTGAGGAGGTCATCAGGAGGCCTTTCTGAGTGGGAGCAGTGCCCCGTGAAAGAGTCCCTAGGGAGCTCCCTCCTGCTCCCGCTCTGTGAGGACAAGCCAAACGGCTTTGGGAATGAAAAGCCTCCCTTTCCAGACACCAGACCTTCCCGCAGCCTGACCTTGGACTTCAGCCTTCAGAACAGTGAGAAATAAATGGCTGTCATTTCTAAGCCATCAGGGTGCTTTGTTGTGAGTCCAGATGGAGTAGACAAATAGCAGGAGGGTTGTTCTTTGCAGAATCGAGGGTAGAAGAGAAGCACTCACATGCCAAACCCAGAGGCAGGCTGAGAGACAGGAGGCACAGCAGAGCGAGGCTTGCACTGAGGGTGTCTGGGGAGCAGGTGCGCCCAGGGCAGCTCCAGTGGCATCCATCTCCCTCCAGGTTCTCGCTGGCTGAGCCCTGTGGAGCGCCTGGCCTGCGTTTCACTCTCTCCTGCTGGGTTATTTGAGGAACTGTGTCCCCAGCTCCCTCTCTTATCCTGTGGTGGGAGGCTTCCTGCAGGTGCTCCTTGGGTACTCAGGGTAGCTCTCTTCAGGCTGCACCCTTCCCTGGCACCTCGCGTTTGTCAGAGGACTGTGAATTTGACACCCGGCGTCAGCTGCCTGTGACTTTCCATTCTGCTCTCCCTTCCACACCTGCCTTTCACACATCCCCAGTAACTGCACAATCAAGGCTACACCCTGTTCTGAAAATGGACCACAGACGTCCTGTTTCTCTCAGTCACAATTATTTCAGCTCTGAACGCGGAGGATTCGAGGTTCCTGTGGAACATTCTGGCATATAACTTCAGATATTTGATTTGCAATTGTGGGATTCAGCAAAGTGCTCCATGTACCTTTGAGAGCTGTAAGCTCCCAGGTGTTGGCAAAACCTGAGAAGTGAGACTGGCTGAGGGAGAATGAAGAGTCAATGGTGTCAACTTCCAGCCCCAGGAGCTGCTCCCAGGATGCTGGGAGGCAGGACCTTGGTCCTGACTCATTAGTTCCGGGTTGGAACATCACCCCGTTGTTTTACTGATCCCGCCCCTGTCACCCCCAAACAGGGACTTCCCTGCAGCCTGAGCCCCCAGCATCTTGTACTCCCCACATTGTAGGCAGCCACAGGCTGTGTGGTGAGTGTTGTGTGTGGCTGTCCCTGCCACACAGTAAGCTTCTGGAGGGTGGGGCCAGCCCACCCCTTGCACACCCCCACCCCTGGCCCGTGCTCAGCTCAGGGTGGAAGGTCATGTTTGCTGGACTCTAGACAGAATGGGTCAGCAAAGGCCCAGGGCCATCCTGCTCTAACCGCTGATGGAGGTCCTCAAGCAGTGCGCTAACCTCTACCCTGTTACCAGGGGCACTTTAAAGTCCCAGTGTGACATTTCTCCTAAAGCCCTTAAGAAATCCAAATTGGCTTTCCCCCAATTAGTCAGGATTTGCAAGGTTTTACCAGATAATGACATTTTTTACTTGCATGGCATGAATCACAAAGCCCCCAGAGGATCAGGGCTTATCTATGTGGTGTTCGCAAGCACACGTCTCTTAGATTGTTAAGCTTTGTCCTACAAGTACTTCTCCCACTGGTATTATTAACATCACTACTAGTGTTCATCATCCCTACCTCGAATTAGAATTACTTCATGTTTTCTAAAGAATGTTCATGATTTGTGCCTGATTTGATCTTCAAAATAATTCATTAAGAATGCAGAAAATTGTAATTATAGGCACTCACCACAATGCACATTCAAACAGATGTTGAATGACCATTCCAAGAACACACACTAAGAAGACAGGGCAATGAAACCAATGTCTAGAGCTCATTCTATTCATGTTTCTTTGGGGGTTTTTTCCCCATAAGATGAATATTTCTGATATTTTTAAACTTATTTTTTAGCTGATGAATTCTTATAATTGATTTTGCATTGCTTCAAAATATTTTGTGTTTGGGGAGGTATGCAGGATTTGTTCATTGTGTGGCATTTGTGATGTGGTAGATAGGTCCAGCACAGAGTCCACAGTTCTTCATCTTGCTCTCTCATGTAAAGTGAATTAGGTCAGGTCAAGTCTCAAAAATGGATTCTAAGAAAAGTGAAGTGTCTCAATATATCTAGCCTGTGAGATTCTTGTAAGATTTTCTTAGTATCTATAATTGCTCTAGGATACTTAATTCCCAATAAAATTATGACCTAATTTAGGATCAGGATTATGTGAGTTTCCCACACATTATGAAGAGTTCATAAAGATGGAAAAATTAGAGAAATGGGTGGATGTATCGATCTATGAGTGGATGAATTGAGGGATTAATAGATGGATGGATGAATGGATAGATGGGGAGATATATGGGCTCATAGATTAGTGGGTAGATAGATGGATGGGTGAGGTGGATGGATAGATGTACAAGTGGGTAGACTAGTGGGTGAATGGGAATATGGGTAGATGGATCTGTGAGTAGATGAATTGATGGATGGATGGATGAACAGATGGATGGGAAGGTATATGAGTTTATAGATTAGTGGGTAGATGGATGGATGGGTGGGTGGATGGATAGATGTACAAGTGGGTAGACTAGTGGGTGGATGGGCATATGGGTAGATGGATCTATGAGTGGATGAATTGATGGACGGATGAACAGATGGATGGGGAGGTATATGGGTTTATAGATCCGTGGGTGCATGGATGGATGAATGGATGTTTAGTGGATAGGTAGGTGGGTGGGTGGAGTGGCAGAAGGATGAACAGACATACAAATGAATAGATAGATGGACAACGGACTGACGAAGAAATGAAAAGATAAATGGATTATAATAGCGATTGAGCCACAAAGAAGCATAGGATGGCTGGGTTAATTTGTCTGTTCCTGATCACACAGACCTCATTAGTACAGTTTCAGAATAAGTCTTGAAGTCTGGGAGAACAATTTCCCTTCCATGGTTTTCATCTTCATTTCTATCTAAACATCTTAGATATTCTCATCCCTTACTGTTCTGCATACACACAAAACCCATTCAGACTTTTGGTTGAAATTGTATTATCCATTGATTTGCAGGAAGAATTGACACTGTCACAATATTGTCTTCCTAAATAGGAAGTGATTTATCTCTTCACTGGTTTAGGTCTTCTTTACCATCTCTTAATAAAGTCATATAATTTTTCTCTGGAAGGAAAATTCGTCATCTACTTCAAATTCTCTGATACAGTAAGTGCTTTTCTGAACACTGCTCCGATAAGGAGTGCTACTTGATGTAAGCCACTGTATCAGCTCTTGTGTGGGCTCTAGTTACCTATCAGTTGACTCGGGGACAGGCATGGGGTACCGGAGGAGCAGAGCCCCAGAGGTCTTTTCTAGTTTCCCTTCCCCATGCACGAGGGCTACAGCCTGCAGGGCTACGTCTGCTCTCCCCTCCCTACCCCCCCGGGTGGGTCCCTTCACTCCTAGTGCTGCTTCCTATTCTTCTTGGAGGTGGTCTTCCTGTGGACCCGAATGTCTTCCCAGCTTCTGGTTTTATAGGAATGAGAATCAAGCTGTATTGAATCCAAAAGAAACACAAGGAGAATGTTTATGGACAGTGCCATCTAAGGAGGACAGAGCTTTGAAAATTCCAGTGGAGTCTGTGATCACACGTCAGCGAGCCATAAGGTGGTGCCCTGTAGCACCTGCCTCTCAGGCTGTGAGGTTGCACGAATTCCAGCACACAGTGTGAAGTGACTTTTCTATTACAGTCATTGCTGTTGTTGTTACTATATGATTATTTTACCACAAATATCCAATTTAATCAGACAATCAGGATATAGACCAAATTCTAATACCAGGTGTAATTTGGGTACATTAAAATTTTTAAATGTTTTGTATTTTAAAAGTACGCTACCTTTTTCTGGGAGCAGAAAGAAGGTATTTTTGAGAAAGTGGGCATTTGTAAATGAGTAGAATTTGCATGGGTGAATTTGGTGGAATGCAGACAGCTCATGGGAGATCTGGTATGAAAACTACCCCAGGCCAGAGACAATTGTTGCAAGAGGGTGAACTGTCCCTGTAGCTCGTTAGCACATGGGTGCTCTGGCTGGGACTCTGTGCCTAGTAGCTTCTTTTTCTTATAATTTCCGTACGAGAAGGTATGTGTGTGTGATAGACTGATAAACCCTAAAAGTTATTAAGGTCCGTGGTGAGCAGTACTTTTATATGTTTCGGAGAGGACTGGAGCACTGGAGATGCTCTGCCCTCCTGGACACTCTGATCTCCCTGCAGGTGAGCAGGACGTCCCTTAACAAGCCATAGACCTTGCCTCCCAGGTGGGATGGGGCAGGAAAGTATGCCAACGGATTATTCCACGTCGTGGGGGAGTGGATTGAGACAGCAGCTCTGAATGAATGGTCTACAGTGCCCAGAGTTTTGGGCACGTAACCCCTCCAATCTTTGAAGGTGGGGAGGGGACGTTGCTCTTCAGTTCTTAATGTCACTGAACATTTTAACTTTAGATATATTTGGGATTTTATATGTTGCCCTAAATTTTGAGTATCAAAATCATTTAAAGGTTTTTTGTTAGTCTTCAATTTGAATATTATAGTTACCACTAAAATTTCTTTAGCAATGCATCCCCTTCTTAATTTAGATTTCATTATACCCACACAAAAACTGAACTAGAGCCATTTCACATTCTATGGTAAAAAGCAGGGAATAAAAGCTTTTTGTGTGAGGCAACCCGACTCTCTAAACTGTGTTAACTAAGAAGGAAACCTGCGTCCCCAGCAACACGACTCGTGTTAATTATTCCATGTGCTCTGTGATGCTCTGGCTTCACCGCAACGTGTTTTGAGACTCTCAGGATTGAGGCCATTGTCCATAACTTTGAACTTCAGGCATTACTATGAACAAGCCCTGGTAGTTCAGCAGCCCCCACCTGTGGGGGCACCTGGGTCAGGGAAAGCTCTTCCTCTAGGGAGGCCCGGGTGTCTATGATCAGTGAGCGTGTCTCAGAGCTTCCTGCCTTCCCCTCACAAGCTGCTTTTCTCTCTTGCTCTCCTGGACAACATCCACCCTGTTGATAAGGGGCAGTCATCAGACTGGGCTGTGAGGGTGAGGACCTGGTTCTTCCTGACCATCCAGAGACTGTCTCCCAAGCAGGGACCTGGGGCCTCTGTGAGCTGCCACTCCATTAGGCCCTGGCTAACACTTAAAACAACTGTCAGCCAGACTGACACTGGGAGTCACAGGGAAAGCCAGCCAGCGATATACTTGAACTCCAGGGTGGGGCGCCATCCCCAGCTCATGACAGACAGCCCCTTTTAGACCTCAGTGCTGAGAGGTGAGGACAAAGGGTGCTGAGCACCAACGCACCAGGCACAGTCAAAGACAAAGCAGGAGAGAAGCTGCAGCTGTGGCTGGACCGTTTTCTACTGAGGGTAGAGAGTGAACTCAGGCCACACTCCTGCTCCAGGAAGCTCAGCATTCAATCCTGCAGGAGCTATGGGACCACAAGGCAGGGCATGACAGGGAAAGCTGAGAAGCCACGCAGCGGGGATCCTGGGTGGAAAATCTGGGCCACTGGAAGTGGAAGATGCAGGTGGCCTCGCGGATGAGGCCAGAGGAACCGGGAGCTTTCCCAGAGATGGGAGTCAGCCCTCTCCCCCCAGCAGCAGGCGAGCACGAGGGGTCCTTTCCAAGGCTCCTCCTCACACAGGTGGCTTCACTGTTAGCAACAAACAGTCAAAAACGAACCTCACCCATGGTCCTTTTCCTCTGCTCAGAATTCCGTGTAAAGGGCTGCTGGTTGGCGAATCCTCATATCCAGTTAAAGACAGCAGGTCGAAAGCCATGTTAGGCTCTGCACTTTCCTGAAATTCCACTAAAATGGTGGAAAAGTGATGTTTAGTTTTTAAAAATATACAATGAAAGAACAAGAGTGCAAGGCTGCAGGCAGCTTCAATGGCAGGAAGGTCCGAGGGTAGTGGGGAGAGGACCAAGAGCCCATGAGGGTGTGAAGCTGGGCCAGAGGCATGAAGCTGGGTGAAGCTGGGCTGAAGGCGTGAAGCTGGGCCAAGGGCATGAAACTGGGTGAAGCTGGGCCAAGGGCATGAAGCTGGGCTTTCAAGCCCTTTCCTCTAAAATCACTTCCAGTGTTCTTTGCTTGTGCAGGCAAGTTTCTGTTGTATTTGGCATAGAGGCAGTAAGGGGCTTGCCCTGCTGGCCCCCCTTTTTACATCCCCCTTCCCACAACCCTTGGGCAGGGCTGGACTCAGCAATTTTGAAGGAGTTGAAGTTGCCACCTTCCCCATGTGACACATCTTTTAATTTTTTTTTTTTAACTGCTACTTGCAGATTGGAAGAGAAAGAATAGGAAGGGGATTCTTGCCAAATATATGAAATATGGGTTGGGTGCTTATATATGTATTCCTCTTAAGTTTCCCCAGAAAAGAGGTATCTTTTTTTCTCACACCAAAATCAAGGGGGTGTGGAAAGGAGGGAGGTTGCATTTAAAAGCCAGGTATGGGGGAAGGTAAAAATACTGCCCCATCCTGGGCCCTGAACCCTTTTATCTGATCCCTTCAAACATCCTCAGGATTTTACAAGACTGTCAAGAGTGGGGAACCCCTCCCATTGAAGATCTGGGCAGGACTGGGGAACAGGTTGGGAATGTGATGAGTTGGGGGGGTGGGAGGCACGGGCCAGGGGCAGTTCTCTCCTCACTTGTAAACTTGTAGTTTCACAGAAAAAAAAAGAAAAGAAAAACAATGCAGTTTTAAATAAAGAAGTTTCTTTTTTCCCTGGGGGAAAAAATAAAAAGAGATATCACCCAGGAACCTGGGTGAAGCTGGGCTAAGAGCATGAAGATGGACTGAGGGCATGAAGCTAGACTGAGGGCGTGAAGCTGGACTGCGGGCGTGAAGCTGGGTGAAGCTGGA
>PVKS010023990.1:0-32048 GCA_004027875.1 Aplodontia rufa | reverse complement strand
GGCCAGGGTCTAGTTCCAGCCTCCACAGATGAATGAAGACATTCAACCCTTGGTTTTCTAGGTTATGCTGATTTTACTCAGCATTATTTCTTCCATAGCCATCCATTTACCTTCAAAGGCTGCAATATCATTGTTTCTAATTGCGGTGTAAAATTCCATGGTATATATATACCACATTAGCTATGTTTATTTATCGATGAATTTATTTTAAAAAAATAAACCCTCTCTGATTTGTACAGAGGAGATTTATCCTTCTACTCTTTGAAGTGTTCTGATTTGTCTTTGTCTTGAAGGTTTCTTTGTTTAACCTTACAAATTTGGCTCAGCTAAGACATAGAACAAAAGATGCTGCTGGGTTCCAGGTCTCAGTTCATACGTTTGAGATGGGCTGGGTAGGACTTTACTGAGCTGCCTAAGAGTTTCACAAGAACCAGAGGAAATGGCAGACCTGGGATCCATTTCAGAGGGGCCCCAGGCTATTTGTAGAGATATGACTCACCCTCCTTAGGATGTTCTGATCTTCTGTTGTTGCTGTATTTCCCAGGGTAACGGCCCCTTTTAAAGAAGTGGTTGCACAGGTCTAAAAGGAAACTATGACAATAAGCTGTTGGACTAGTTGAGGTGTCTGTTGAAAATTTCAAATTGTTTAAATGACGAACTTTACTTATACACCTTACACTAGAGCTAACACCTTCTCTGCAGAATAGAGTTTTTCATAAACAAGATGCTCTTTAGGAAATGAGAGCTTTTGAACTTATTAAATCCATTACAAATCTTTCCAATTAAGAGTTTTTAATTCTTTACTATTATTTAATTAATTTAAACATGACCTCAATTCAACAGTGTTACCCATGCAAAGTTTTCTCCTCTTCTAAATTTAGGAAACATTAGTTTGGGTGCCCTTACCACTATATTTGGTCACTTATGTGTTATAGATGAATGAGTGGTAATGGTCCTTGTTCACAGGACAATTATAGAAACAAAACAGAAAAAATCATTCACAGGACAATTATAGAAACAAAGCAGAAAAAATCATACAAAATCATATGGGTTCCATATTTGGTGACAGGCACCCATGACAAGGACTACAGACATTTACAGAAGGGAGCACTAAGTGTGCATTAAGTGTAATCATGAGAAATCTAGCAGGAAAACAATAAAAAACAAAACAGAAAAGGAGTCAAACAGGAACTTAAAGACCGATGGTCCTTGGAAACAACGTTAGTGAGGATTAAAGTCATTGGATTGGAGAGAGAAATAATTAAACTCCATACTGTTGATGAGCCAGAGTATCACATGGATTGATGACCTGTTGCCCAGGAAGTGATATTACAGTGCCACAAAGAGTGTTAAAAGAAGCAGTTTCTTGAAGAATGTCTCTTCTTGAGTTATTCCTAAGTTGTATCTTCTCTTCCAATTATCCAGAAATTTAGAATTGCTCTTGAGAATAATAGCATTGTGATGTTTGATGTTATTTGATTTGAAGAATTCAAAGATTTTTAATTTTATGTTTCTTTTTGATAAATGTGCATCATTAGCATTTTAACCCTTTATCTGGTGGCATACATAAGAATTTCGTAAGATGTGTGATAAAAAAAACTCTAAACAATTTAACTTATAATCTTGAATGAGAAATTTGACCTTGTATTATTAAGTGATATCAATAAATATGCTACTGGATCTTCACTTCAAATTGACTGAGTCAGTCTAATTAGATTCTATAATGTTGTGCCAGTTAAATATGAGAATTCTGGGGCTGGAATGGTGGCTCAGTGACTACAGTGCTTGCCTGGTATGCACGAGGATGTGGGTTTGAACCCCAGCTCCACACACACAACAAAGTGTTGGAGCAACGAAAGGCACATGAAAAACTAATAATAAAATTGATTCTTTCTGTCACTGTCCCTTTCTCTTTTAAAAAATGAGAATTCCAAGCATATATTGGTAATAAAAAGATAACAGAAGATCATTCATGTTAATAATTAAGACTTCCTTGAAGCAATTTTTCTGACATCTTGCTCAACCTGTTATGAAGGGAAATTAAGGATCAGATGCATCTTGTAATAAGTTCTAGATTTCAGAATATTTCATACACGATTTTACCAAATGTGTTGGTTAGCTTTTTGTCACTGTGATGAAATAAATACATGAGAGAAATCAACTTAAAGGAGGAAAGAATTATTTTGGTTCATAGTCACCTGGCTCCATGTTTCTGGGCCTGTGGTGAAGCAGATATCATGATGGAAGGATGCTGCAGAGGAAATCTGATCACTTCATTGAGGGAGGAAAAGAAAGAGAATGACATCTTGGGACAAACTATAGCCCTGAAGGCATGCCTTCAAGAACCCACTCCTTCAACTAGGCCCCACCTCCTAAGTTTCCACCTTCTCCGGTTATACCATTAAATTATGAATCCATCAAAGGAATAACTCATTGATGAGGTCAGAGGTCATGATCCAATCACCTTCCCATCTCTGACTATTGATGCACTGGGGACAAAATCTTCAACATATGAAATCTGGGGGTCATTTCAGATGGATACAATAGGCTAAGGGGTGCTCTCTTTTGTAATTAAATAGAGTTAATTATAGTTAATTAATGAGAGTTTTTCTTAGTCAAAGAAAATCCATGTAGATTGAAGTGCCTTAATTGAAAGAACCATTGAAAAAGTTTGAACCGTAAAAATAAATTATAAGTCAATGTGTTTTTCTAAGATTTGAAAACGATCTTAGTAAAATTTTAATAGGTGCTCTAGTGAAGAAAACAAAACAAAACAAAAGGAAATAAAAAACACTTCTAGGTATAGAAGTAGCTGAAAGTCAAACAGAATGAAAATGATTTCAGGCTTAACGCAATCAAACATTGGCACATTTCTTTGCCTGGAAGAACTATTAATAAACATAAAATTAGAGAATAATTATTTAAACTACCCCCGAGTGAGCCATAGTTATTTTTTTAAGGAAGCTGTTTGCCTCTTTTCTTATGTCTTTCTGAAGGAGTGCCAGAAACCACTCCAGGGTATTCACTGAAGTTACATGAGAAATAAGAAACAAGGGATAAGGGAACAGGGGGATAAGGAAAAATGTCAGATTTTCAATGTTTAAATCAGTTGGGAAAATAGTATTTTTCATTTTGCCAATTGTTTGTTGTGGTTCAAGTAAGTAGGAGGATAAAAGTCTTTACTTGGGAAGAATTGGCATTCACATCTGATGAAAATTGAAATGTTGAGTTCCTTTATGCATTTTCATTCGTGGTGCATTTTTTCTTTGTAGTATTTAGTACAATTTATTAAACATTTATTTGCACGTGCTTTACTAAGTTCTAAGTTCTCTGATCCTTTACTTAGCTTCTAGGACTCAGGGCAATGATTGGCACCCAGGAAGGCACAGCAGAGGGTCATTGCATCAAGGAATGATGCAAATAGAGTGAAAAATGGAAACCACAGGCAAAATTGAAAAGGTTGTTTGATTACTTTAGTGGTTAATAAAAGAATAACAAAAAAAATTGTGGAAATAAATGAAGGCCACTGAGTTTGCAAAGGCAATGAGCACCATTATTTGTGTTTGTCGCAGACTCAGAGGCAGGTAAGAGGGCAGGAAAGCTTTAACGTGGAAAAAAAGGAGAAGGCTTTGTCTGTGCCCTGATTGGGGGTGTTAACGTGGGGGACTACAGAGGGCTCTCTGGATGTGAGCCATCTTCTCTAGTTGGTTTGAGGAGCATATCTGGCTTTCTCTTGTTGGTCCTCAATTGGGAAAAGGTGAAAATTTATGAAAGCTGTCAGTCATCAGCCAAGTTCTGACCCTTCTAGGCCAAGGCTCAAGAAGTTATGGCTTGCCTTCTGTAGTTGGTTGTGTGCTGCAGTGGTTGCAGGTCATGGTCTCGCCATTGTCCATTTGTATATCCAATCTCTCCATTTAATGTTCCTCAAGTATGTAAAAGCTTGAAGATCTCATTTGACACCCCCCCCAATTTCTTCTCCAGTACCAGATACATGGAGGATACTTGATAATTACACATAGAATGGTGAGGAAGAGGATGGAAGTCCTCTTGTTCTCTGCTCTAGTACTACACTGAACTCTCTAGAGTAATAACACGAGCCACATGTACCTGGTAAGCATCTGAGATGTAACCAGGCTGATCTGAGTTATGTTTTAAATGCAAAATATGCACCAAATGTCCAAGACACCCTAACCGTTAAAAATATCATTTACTACATGTTTAAATGAGAATAGTATGGACATAGTGGGATACATAAATATGTACTTTGTTAAAATTAATTTTTCTCTCTCTTTTTACCTTTTAAAGTAATGTGGTTTCTAGAAAAGCTAAGATTAAATGTGTGGTTTGGATTATTTGTCTTCCCAACAGTGCTGACTCAGCCTTTTTGTGTGTTTCCTCTTCAATATAATGAGGGAAGTACTGTCTATATCCTCCTCCTTCTTCATTGTCTCAATATCAGAGTATTTCTTTATAAGGTTGGAAATAAATCTGTACATTATTTATTCATCAGAATAGTTTCTGAGGTCATGGATTGATACGATAGGCTAAGGGGTGCTCTCTCTTGAATGATTCTCAATCACTGCCTTTGGCAACTTGAGGAGACAGAAAACTTACACAGTGATTTGCTTAATAGTCATACACAACTACTTAAATACAATAAAATTTCATGAAAAAGTACTCATGCAGCCTAATTCTCATAATTACATATCAATAATATTATAATTATCTTCCCTTAAAAAATCTAACACCCCAAATATCTGTAAATACACCTCAGGAAGATTTTTTGTTTATACATTTCAGGCACCAAGACTTGTTTCAGGGCTGAATGTCTTTTTCACTTACAAGCTAAGTGACCTTGATAAGCACTGGGTCCTATGGGAATCACAGTTTCTTCCTCCACAAACTGGATTGACCTCATGAGAGTGCTGTGAGGCTGAAACAAGATAATATGTGTGAAAAACCAATATAAATATGAAGGATAATTATGATTATTATTAGAAACAATTATGGCCATTAGGTTAAAATGAGGGTACTGGGAAAAAGAGCAGTTTGGAGACCCACAAAATAATATTTAGCTTATATAGACTAATAGAACTAGAAGCAGCTAAATAAAGAGGCACAAAAGTGCAGAGCATAATACATGATAGTAAGTTCTAACCTTTCACATGCTCCTAGATCATGTTTTCAAATTTCCTTCAGGATTGAAGTGAAGTAATGGATGAGAGAAATCCATCAGGAACAGATTGCATCTAGACTGCATTTTTGATTAAAGATATGAGCTATGGCTGCCTTCTTCACAAGAATCAAAGTGGAAAAAGAATATCATTGCTCCTTGTTAACTCCGCTGGCCTTCTGATAAAGTTTGGCTCTCTTTCTTCACCTAGCCATATAAAGAGAAAAAGGCCCCTGGCTGTAACACTGGATTACAGAAGGATGGTTGTAAATGGCTAGTCCAGGGCTATATGGGAGGAGTAGCTTTCTCCTGACTTCCATAGTTCACTATGGTAGGCGGACAGTAGGTGTGACGGTTGAAAGCTTGATGTGTGGTTAGTTTGAATTGGAATGTAAAGTAAGACTACAGTACACATCAGACTTTGAAGAATTAGTATAAAAAAGAATGCAAAATATTTCATTAATTTTTATATTGATTACATTTGAACTAACAATATTTTGGCTATACTGGATTAAGCAATATATATTATTAAAATTAATTTCATTTTTATTTCTACTTTCTGAAATGTGGCTACTAGAAAACTTAAAATTACACATGTGTCTCACATTGGTAGCTCCCATTATGTTTCTGTTGGATCATACTCCCCAGGGCCTTTTTGAGTGTGTTTCAAAAGCACTCGTCTTTGCCTGGATAGATTTTGGGGAGCTGTTTCCCTTACTTTTCCTTTCTTCCAAAAGGCCCTAAGCTGCCAGAACAAATATATAGGTAGGTTATCTGGAAAATAAGACCCAAGTCATTCTTTTCTTCTGTTTTCATAGATTTTCCTCATTCTTCCCCCAACCCTGCAAGATTGAAGAGGAGATAGATTTTTGGCTGAAATGACTTAAGCAGAGTTCCCATAAAAATTCCTTCAGTTGGCTAATAGATGGAAACCATAAGATGATTTCTCCTTGCAAGTCGGTGAATTTCAATTTGAGGTGATCTGTTTCTGTTCATCTGTGCGATAAACATGATTTATTTGTACTTTTCAGGGACTAATTTTCTCTTCTACTACACAATTCCACATAAGTACCTTGTCTGACCACAAATCTGTACCAAGAAGGAAGTCTCATGACAGAAACAGATTTAAACACCTTTTTCTTCCCCTGTGTGCCCCCTCATTCTTACTAGGAAAAAGCAATAAAGTCAAAGAGGACTAGGGATTTATGGGATCATGTTTAAAGGTCAACAGAAGGAAGAAAGATGTTCAAGATGATTTAGAATTACTGAAAGTGAAATTCTGAGTTTACAAGGTTTTGTACCAGGGATGGTGGTACATGTTGGTGATATGGACAAAAATTCCTTTCCTCCTTCAATTTATATTCTAATGTAAGAAGATGGGCAATAAAAAACCCCCCAGAATTTTCAAAAGGGCCATGTAATGACACTTTCACAAATGTAAAGTAGACACATATTAAAGATTTTGTCAACTCATTAATTAACAAGTAAGAAATAAGATGTTAAAGCATATTTGAAGATCATTAAAGAAAGTAGGTATTTATGGTCAATGTTAGGATAGGGTTATACTGATCCTGAAGACATGGTTCAATTGGTGGTTGTGAAACACCTCTCTCCTTGCATTAGAGTTTCTTCTGTGGTCTTTTCCTATGTTTGATATCAAGTGGGATATATATTGCTGTCTTAATTGTGTGACACACAATAAATGGAAAATATTTGGAACTGTGTTTCAGACTGGCTTTGCTCTGATAACTCTTATTTCTGTGTGTTAAGGTTAGCTAGACCCGTAAAAGAAAGTTTTCCAAGAAAAACTATATTTCTCTTACTGTAGCAGAGAATCTAGGAGAAAACCTGAAGAATTGATCTGAACATCCTCTTTTGTCTGTTGAGATCCTGTCCATTCTTAAAACGCATTTCACATGCACCCTGCATGGTGCTTTCCTGGAACCATTCCTCCCGGTGTCTTCTCTCCTCTGACTCCCACAGCACTTAGCTAAGTGGATTCTCATTATTTATGGATCTCATAATTGTGAACTGGCCTATTCCCTACACTTTATTTGTAACCATAAAATCAATACTTGTAGCACTTTTGTGGTGTTTCATGGAGATGTGCATAGTGGCAAAGAATTTGAGTGGCCTGATTGCTGTTGCCAGGCAAGGGCAAATAGGGCTGTGCTCTGCCTTCTTGATTTGGCTCTCACATTGTGAACAGGTGTCCTTTTTGTGGTACATTTAGTACAATGCTTTGTATTTTTGTTGTTGATTCCATTGCTTAAAATGACTCCCAAGCACAGTTCTGTCTTGCTGCCTGGTGATCTTAATCTCGAGAAGTGATGTGCCTTACCAAGAAAAGACGTGTTAGATGAGCTTCATTCAGGCACGAGTCACAGGGCTGCTGTCCATGAGCTCAGTGTTACTGACTCAACAACATGTGTTAAGCAGGGTGTCTTGAACAGAAACACACATAAGGAAAGGTACTGACTGGTTGACACAACTGTTGTGACTAGGGGCTCTCAGGCACCTAACCGTGTATTCCCTTAGGAGCAGTGCTTCAGTATTTGCTTCTTCTGTGTTTGTGTTGATTATAGACTAACTACTGTTATTAACAAAAGTGACCATATGCTGTTTTTATATCTCCAGTGCCTAGGGAATGGCAAACCTTGATGTTTATTTAGTAGAACAGTCAGTGCCCAAGTTAGTGTAAACCAGGAACCAGGTCCAAGGTGCAGAGGAGGGAAAAGCTTCTGTTAGACCTGAGTCTTAGGGATGTGTCTGTCTGTTGGTTACCATGTGTGGAGAGTCCTCAACACAGAAAGGAACCTGGGCAGTAAGGCAGAAGTGACTTTGGAATGAATAGGCTAGGTTCCTGGCTGGACTCTTCCATTGTTTTAGTGTGTCATTTGGGGAAGGTAATTTTACCTTTCTAGACCTCAGCCAAACTGAGGCAATCATTCTAGTTCAATATTTAAGACCCAGTGAACTTAGAAAGTGAAAATAGGGAGCTGGCAGTTCCTGGGATTCAATGCCAGTGGAAACCCCACACCATCTGCTTTCCATGAGGCCCCACTACAGAAATACCAGAAACCGTAGGGGTTTTCATGTCTGAATTCTGCCTTTAACCAATTGCACCTTGTTCAGAAAATCTCATGGCCAGTTCTACAGAACATGTGCTCTCTGGTCAAACGTTTGGACTCCAGAGAGGGCTACTTCTGTAGACCTCTTGGTGTGATCTGAGTGGTGCTTTGTGTCACTTTCATCTTAGAGTTTGTAGTTCAGGTCAAATGAAATATTTTTGAAGCCCAGTATGTATTCCCAAAACAGCAATAAATCACTCAGAAAGTTATGTGCTCATTTGCACATGGCTTCAAATTACTGATTTAGCCAGCTGAGGGCACGCATTATGGTTTTTTAGCATATGATTTTTTATTTCTGGTGTTCTGATCATCCAGTAATTAGTGGATACAGATGAAATTACATGCTGCTGCCATTGCCTCAGATGGTCAGGTTTTCAGGATGCCAACTCCCAGCTCCTTTGGAGTTGACATAAATATTATGGAAGCAAAAAATTATAGTCATTTGCAGGGAAATCATGTGTTTAATTGCCAAGTGAAGCAGAGGAAAAATAGCAGAAGCACGCATCATGTATCAGTTAATGTGAGTGCATTATTGCATGTTGCAAAGGGGTCTAAGAGGACTTTTCAATAGCAAAATGAAAACAAAACTATTCTAAAAAATGCCATCTGTGAGGCCTCCAGATATGTCTGACTGGCTCATTTCCTTTCAAAAATAGTCCCTGCATTCCAAAGGATGTTAATAATGAATGGAAATAACCATGGAATAAAAATGGGCCATGGCTGATGGAGCGAGACTTAATGGAAGGAGTGACTGTGGAAATAAACAGGGAGAGGAATATCCCACATTTCACCAATATTGCAATGTTTGCTGCAGATGGCACTTTAACACAACATAAAATTCAGCTCCCACACAGAGGAAGATTTTGTTAATTTAAAACTCAGAATTTACTTAATTTATCTCTAAGTAAATATTACTTATAAGTAAATTTACAGACATTTCCTATTCCCCTTTTGATTATTTAGTAAACTTAATATGGAAACGATGATTGATACTCTGTAGAGTTTTTGTAGGAGGCCCCAAAATCAATCAAACATGGAAATACTATCATTATATTTCTGTATTGGGTGGATAAAATCAGTACAGAAACTTTACTTAATGTCACATGTTTTCTTTCTGTTTCCAAATTAATATACAATTGGAGATTTTATCTGTTGTTCTAAGAGCAAAGATGAAGCTCTCATGGGCTCTATGTAATTCATTGCTAAGTGATCAGTAGGATATAGTGGTCGAGCACTCTGGAGTCAGATTGTTAGTTTGTAATTCCTGCCTGCCACTAACCAACATGTGATTTGGGCAAGTTTTAAATTTATAAATACCTCAGTTTCATTATCTGTAAAATAGAGATAATAGCATCTTCCACATATGAGAATTAACTAAGAGATATTCATGAAGCAGTTAGTTTAATACTTGGCATATATCAAGTACTCAGCAACAGTACATTCTCACTGTTATTTATATGGCAAGTGCAAATAGTAGCATTCATCCAAAAGTTGGGTGGTGGTACTCTATGATACACTGATCTTTAGGCTAGATGACAAGGGCTATTTATAATATTGTTACAGGGCTTACTTTGGACTTACAAAGATTGCAGAAGGAGCTAGAAGTGCAAAAACATAAATCAAGCCAGAAAGGAATAGCCTTACTGTTATCTCATTTTTCTGAGAGTGATTTCATATTTCATTGTATGTGCCTCCCTAATTTTGAGAGTGAGCTATGAATTTAAAATAGAGTTCTGTGCTCTTACAGGTAGAAGCAATTTTTACTACTCACAAATGTGAGAGTCTAGATTCTGCTCTGTATGATTAATATTATTACAAAATACCCAGACTACAGGGTCCTTGCACCTGTCCCAGGGCCATCCAAATACACAGAGTGCCTTCATGGACAAGAGTGAGCCTGTTTTGCCTGTGGCATTCATTAGCATCTTTCCCACACCTGTTCATTTTGAGTGGCAGCTATCATGGCAGCTACCATGGTCCTCAGAAAAGCAGATAACAGATTACATAGCTCTTCCCTCTGGGAGTCTCTGAAGGATTTCCTCATTTTGTCCTTCTCTCCTGTGAACAGCAGTGATGTTTTTTCTTTTTTTCTTTGTATCCCTGTTCTCGGACTTCTCATCTCAGCCTTGACACTGTTGAAATGGGACAGTGTAATGCTTCTTATCTACTCTGGAGTTTTAATCCGTTCTATCACTGCATCCCCTCCCTGCAATGGACTCCCTTCTATGTAGTCCAACTATGTTTCCTCTTCCTTGAAGTGTGTTTCTTATCTCCCTTTAAGATACTTATCAGCTTTATACCAGAATTAAATTCTCAACCGTGCAAATCACAGAGCCTGCGGGCTAGAAAGGGAAGGACAGAACCTTTTTTCATTTTAATCCAGGAATTTTAGGCTCCTGGAGATCTGGGAATGCCACAAGATTAAATATTGATGTTGACTCGTGTTAGCAACAATGACATAAGCGTTAAATTAGATTGCAGTAGACAGTTGATGGCTCTGTTAATTCTGAGTACAATGTTAAACCTAGGTCATATAATTTCCCAAGTAGGAATTATTTTAAGCAATTTTAACAAATCTTATTTCATTTAATACTAATCTTGTGAAGCTTGTGAAAATTACTTTTGATTTTCCTCTCTCTCTCTGCATTGTAACTTATTTGTGGGGCTTCAGAAAACTTATCTAGGGTCCTTTTGTTATCGCAGTACTTCTGCTCTGAGACCTTGCCCCCAGTCTTTGTTAAATGATTGAAATTAGTTTTTAGAAATGAACTGATGCTCATGGTTTATATATATATATATATTTTTTTTTTAAATTATTCTTCAAAGGTAACTCATCTCATTTGAAGTAAGAGAGATTTGGTAACTAGTATTATGAAAGACTATTGACTCTACCTCCCTACCTTTACTCTGAGTGCTACCTGGTGTTAATAGTTTGTCTCTTCCTTCTCATTGATACATCCTCTTCACAAGGCTTCCAGAATGACCCATTCTTTTGTTTTTCTATTCTCTCACTGCTGTTCTTCTCAGCTCCTTCTTGCTCTTCTACCTGACCTCTTCCATTAGAGTCTCAGAGTTGAGTGGTTGGTCTTCTTCTGACCTATGTCCAACCCCTCTGTGTTTCCATCTAGTTTTATTGCTTGAAACTCTGTAAATCAATGACTCCTGAACTGATATCCCAGGCCAGTTTATCCACAACTCCAGACTCATTTTCTCATCGCCTATCTAGCATCTCTACTAGAAGGAGAATATAGATCTTAAATTATTGTGTTTCAAAAGAGAAGTCCCAGGCCTATGTGATCTGGAAAACAAGGGTGCTGGGGGAAATGGATTTCAGAAGCTGGTAGAAGCCAGTCACAGCAAGAAGAGGTGAGGGGCAGGCTGTGAGCAATCAAACCAACTTGTGTTTTTCTATAGCTTGGTGACTACCTGAAGCAAGTTGGGAAGGGAGAAGGGTGTATTCCTGGTGGAAAAACCAAATAGCGATTTGGCCCCATTGATCTATAGGATGTAAATTTCTTCAGGTTACCAATTTGTATTTGTAACAAATTGGAGGTGAGTTTCTTTTCACAGTACTCAGTCATTGCTGCTTCTTTAGTACCATGGAGTATACACCAGTACAATTCCATGCTGCTGCCTTGGTTTGTGGTTCTTTTCATGAATACATTGTTGAAGTGCTAAAAATTGTGGTGCAGCACAAACTTGAACATAATATTTGAACATAAAAGAAATATGGGCACATAATAATCTTAAAACATAAATATATCAAGTGATAACAGTATGGTAGACAGTTTTGAGTGCTTTTCCTGTATTAGTCATATGACACCTGGGCCACTAGGAAGGCATTGTTATTATTCCATTTACAGATAAGGAATCTGAGGCAGAGAGTGAATAAGAAGTTTGCTCGACATCATACATTGAGTAAATAGTGAAGCAGGAATTTGAACTTAGTCTGGTTCCAGAGTGCATCTGCTTATAAATGACAAAAGAAATATGAGGGAAATTTGACCAGTGGAGGGAAATTGTTCAGCTAATGGAGCACTGGCACAGGAAGCATGAATTAGGGTTTTGCTACAGACCTTTTTACTTCATTTGCTGTGCACCTTTGAGGATGTTCCTAAACTTGACTGAGGATAAGATTTTCTTCTTACAAGTAGAGATACTGCTCCTATTTAGGCAGCATGAATTGAATAAAGTTATGTAAAAGTAAAATGTGAGAGAATAATTTAGCTGTAAGGAGGCACTATTTTAGGAGAAATAAGTTTCACAAGAGCATTTAATCTATGGTTCTTGAAATCAGTATTTTATTGACTAATGCATTTTTTTGGCCTACCTTCTTGCATGTGTACTTACCAGTGGAGTAAGGATACTAGTGCTCTTAATTTAAGAACAACATTTTTTTAAGAGAGAAGGAGAGAGGAGAGAGAGAGAGAGAGAGAGAGAGAGAGAATATCAATTTTTATTGAGTTTTTCACATGGCTTTTGTTGCTCCAACACTTGGTTGTGTACGTGGGTGCTGGGGTTTGAACCCGTGTACTCGTGCATGCCAGGCAAGCACTGTAACCGCCGAGCCACTGCTCCAGCCCCTAAGAACAACATTTTAATTTAAGACAAATAACATCAATTACTGAAACTACAATTACAGAGAAATTGACCATGTACTTCATTGAAGAACTACCACTTGTAATGCCAGAAGCCCACACACAACTTGGATCTCAGCTTTCTTTAATGCTACAGTTTCTATAAAGGCCAATATATCTTCCACAATGAGAAACATTAATCTTTCATAGGTCAGTAATTCTCCACAAAATGTATCTTCTAATCCCTTCTACTTGTCCAATCCTCCTCACAACTCAACACCTCATGCCAGCAACAGGGCAGCCAGTACACTACCTCCAACTAATGGTAGTCAAAAGGAAGTCTCACTACAAGTGCAAGGGACAAGGATACAAGTTCCATGACCACAGTGTCTATTAGAGCAGCTACCAGATTCAAATCAGACTGTAGCTTTTAAACTAACCACATTAAGCTGCTCAGCCCAGATGCAGTGTGGGCCCAGGCCTCTGATCTAGAACTGGTAAATGCCCAGGACACCCTGAGGACCCCACCTGGAGTCACCCAGTTGCAGCACATACCCACCAGGTCCAATTATATTGGGCCTTTTCCTGCCACTGAGGATACCAAGTCCTAGCATGGTGCACAGCCAGGCCCATTCTGGCCCACCCTGAGCCTCCAGGACCCCAGAACCCAGTGATGCACTCCTGCTGCTGAACTTCAACAATCCAGCAGGCTATCTCCTACCCCCACCAGCTTCCACATTTGGAGTCTTGATCCAAAAGGTACTGCAAAACAAGACTCCAAGCAGAAGCAATTTTCTGGAAAAAGGTGGTCATCAGAGAGGAGGTGTGTGATCTGACCCTTTGACCTGCAAAGAAGAAGTACCTGGAGACTTGCCTTGTTTCCACACAGGGAACCTCAATTTAAAGATCCAGAAGAAGTTTTTCAAAGATGAGGAATCAAACTAGAAAAGGTTCTCCTCAAATCTACTGCTCCCCTACCAAGGAACCCATGGGTAGGAAGCAGGATGAATACCTAGAAAAAATTAACAATGATCTTATTACTAAAAGGAACAATGAACTAAAAGAAGATTGAATGAAGGCACTAAATGAGAAAACTGAAGAGATGAAAAACTCTATTATTGGGCTGGAGTGGTGGCTCAGTGGTTACAGTGCTTGCCTGGCATGAGCATGTACACGAGTTCGAACCCCAGCACCACGTACACAACAAAGTCTTAGAGCAATGAAGGACACATGAAATGTGAAATAAAATTGATTCTTTCTTTCTTTCTCTCTCTCACTGTCCCTCTCTTTTAAAAAAAAGAAAGAAAACTCTTATTAAAGAAATAGATATACTGAAAAAGGAAGTAATGGAGCTAAAATCTTCAGCCAGTCACACATTAGAGGAATTCTGGAAGAATTTAATAATAGACTAACTTCTATAGAAAACAGAACCTCAGCTCTTGAAGAAAGAACTTCCAACAATAAGGATAGTCTGAGTAAGCCTGAGCACATGGATGACCAAAAAAACCCAACCAACCAAACAACAATAAAAACCAACTCACAGAGCATGAGCAGAATTTTCAAAATGTCTGAAATGAAATCAAAGGAAACAATTTAAGAGTGATTGGGATACAAGAAGAAACTGAAACAAACAAAAGGCATGAAGAACATTCTTAACCAAATACAGAAAAATTTTCCCATATTAGAATAGAGTCAGATATGCTCATCTGGGAAGCGTATAAGACACCCAATAGGCCTAATCAAAGGAGAAGCTCACTAAGATACCTCATATTCAAAATGGATTACAGGGAAATCAAAGAAAGAATATTAAAACGTGCAAGAGAGAAATGCCAAATCACATTCAGAGGCAAACCAATAAGGAATTCCTCTGACTTTTCAGCTCAAACCTAGAAGCAAGAAGATCCTGGAAGGAGATATTTCAATTTCTGAATGTCCACAATGTGCAGCCAAGAATAGTATACCCAGCAAAACTCAGTTGCAAATTCAAAGGGGAAATAAGAACATTTCATGAAAAGATAAAACTCGCCACATTCATGAATAGAAAACCAGCATTACAAAGAATTCTCAAAGATAAACTTCTGATGGAAGAACAAACAAACAATGCTCAAAACCCACAGAGAGGAAATTTACTGGAAAAAATGCTATCATACTTAATCCTTTGGTCAATTCAGAGGCTTCTGCTGTATTGCACTGCTGGTGCCAGTGCAGTAACCACTGTTTCAATGACAACAGCCGAAGTCCTCAATTCAAGTACAGCTTAGGATGATACAACAACCACACTCACAGCCTGTACTAGGGATACCTCTACAACCCAAACCTCTACTGGAGTTAACCTCACTGTCCCCAAAGGCACAAGTGAAGCAAAAACTTTCAATCATCATATCTGAAAATACTCCTATTATACCTTAGAAATGACACATTTTTGTTCTCTTACACCACTTGTTTTCAGCATCATGGCAGCTGTTGTACCATCTTCTGTCCTGACCTTCTGTAGAAAGTTTCTCTACAACTTTAGGAACTTCAGTTCTCAGGATACAACAACCCTCCTCTACAGCATTGTCTAGAACATTTACTTCAACCCAGTCCATGGGGATATTGTCTGCTACTATAGGAACCTGCATGAAAAGAGTCACTCATTCACTCCAGAAGGTATGATTGCTTCTATCAAAATTTGGACCACAACATGCTGTCAGAAATACTACCATTTATACAAATATCACTAATTATACTAGAGGCAGGAATAATTTGCCTGTGCTCACAGGATGTCTGCCCTATCTGTCATTGATGGCTTCAATAAAAATCGTTCAACTCCAGTGACAACTACTTAAAGCCACCAATCTAGCACATGTAGGAAAAATATGGAGGACCATATGCAAAACTCCCAGTTCCAAAAC
This sequence comes from Aplodontia rufa, assembly GCA_004027875.1. Lineage (NCBI taxonomy): Eukaryota > Metazoa > Chordata > Mammalia > Rodentia > Aplodontiidae > Aplodontia > Aplodontia rufa. The sequence goes on along the minus strand of PVKS010023990.1, from coordinate 16,273 downwards.
TTGTAACATTGCAGGGACAGATGAGGCAGACACCTGAGGAATTCCTGGAAGCAGTTTTATTCAAAGCTGTGCAGGTTGGTCCAGAGAGCATGGGTGTCTCAAATCCTAGACCCCAAGTTTAAAAATTCTTACAGTTTTATACTCAGTGGGAGGTTACATAATATTTAATTAATTTTTTTCCATGTTGACAAGTCAGATTGTGGTTTTACAAGTTTTTACAGAAATAATACCTTCTGCACAGTGTTTTTTATCTTGGGTAAAGGCTCATCCATAACTCTTGTAAGTTAGGTAAGCACAGCTCAGAGCTTAACTGTCCCAGCGGAAGTTCCAAACCACAACCAACCTCTATGAAAGCTAACTTCTGTGCAGTGCGTGCAGACATCTTGGCAAAGATTTTACTGACAGAGGCCAGTTGAGCTAGTTTAAAGTTACATTGTCACCATAATTAGGGGTAGGGTCCTGAAACCCGTTTGTTAACCTTTTTAGTAATGCTCCATTTTCCAGTGAGCCTAATTTATTTTCCAGAACAAGCAAAATCATACTGAAGATTTATCACCTATAAGCTTAGCTATGACAAATGTGTCTCTTAGGACATCATTTCCCAAGAAAACCAGCCCAGCTGATGCAACATCTACTGCTGTAGTCAGATCTATAGAAAATACTACAGCAACTATTATACTGGATGGAAGAGTATGTGCAATGTCTGAGAAAAAGACGTGAGGAGCCATGTGGGGTATCCTAGGTCTCTCTGTTTGAGCTCAGTTGGCTATCTCATTAGAATTGTGGCTAAACCTTGATCCAGGGTAAGGTCTCTGATATAAATATCTTGATTTGGCCATCTAGTCCTGTGGATCAGGCCAGAGAACATTTCACCCTTGTTAATAAAACATGTGAAAGATGGATGCTTCCAGGTTCCTGGCTACTCCAGTTGTGTTCAGTTCTGATCTCTTAGTCATGCCATCTTCCAGTGACAACAGCATGCCTGTCCCAATGTAATTAAAAGCAAATATTGCAGTATGTTTCTGCTGAGGTTCCTTGAAACGTGGACTCTGAGAGATTGTACTTTCTTCTTTTGAGAACTACTGATAAGAGGTAATTTTTGCTATTTGTGATTTTGTGTAACTAAGAGATAATATGCAAGCATTGTGCTTTAAAATGGTAAACTATGACCACACTTGAATTACCAGGCCAAGTGCAGGAAGAAGACAATTTTTAAATGGAAACTCAATATGGCATAGTCATTTCAATCTCACCTGAATTAGACATATAATTGAATATATTAGATCACAAAAGAAGTTTCCAAGAACTGAAAAACACAATGCTATCTGTCCATAGTGTAGCAAAATAAGGAATAAGAAATGCAAAGCATAAAACAAATTCCACTTGCTGGAAGCAAACATAGGAAAAAAAGCAAATCATAGGTGAGACACAAAATCTGTAGAAGTGAAAAGTTGTAACACAAAGCACGCAAAAACTGTGGGTGCAGGTGAGCAGCACTTAAAAGGGAATTTACACATTTAAAATACTTAAATGTTGTTTATTACTGAGGTAACGAGATCAGGAAATCTAATTCCCAATAGAGACACCAATAAAATGGCTGTTTTGGTTTATAGGAGACTACCAATCAAAGGGGTATCTCTTAAATTCCTTCTGTCTTTAGGAAGTGTGATTTTATAACTGGTGTAAAGTTTATGACCAAAAAACATTATAATAAAAAGCACAAACAACAGCCATAACTATAGACTTCTTAAGATGATCTCTCTCTCTCTTTTTTTAATCTCAGAAAGAACTTGGCTATGAAACAAAGGCTATACAAATCAGAAACTGGAGAAAAAGTGCCCTCCAGTAAAATGTTTTGATTCTGTTTAGTAAGAAGTAATCCAGAGTTGTAGTAGAGAAAGAAGAAGAAGGAGGAGGAGGAGGAGGAGGAAGAAGAGGAAAAGGAGGAAGAGGAGGAAGAAGAGGAAGAAGAAGAGGAGGAGGAGGAGGATGGGGGAAGAGGAGGAGGAAGAGGAAAAGGAAAGAGAAGAGGAAGGAGAAGGAGAAGAATTTTTGCTAGGAACACAGAAAATAAAGGAGAGAAAATCCCAGTGGTGGAGAGGAGACAGAAACTACATTCTAGAAGTATTTAGGAGATTATCAGACTGAATGTGGGTGTCCCTCCTGTACCATTAGCATCGGGGTTTCAGGGGCTGTCTGGCTGGTCTCCTGCAGAGTAGAGTGATGGTAGATCTATTCCCAAAGTGCTCAGTCTTCCTGAGTGCATCCACCTGAAGCTGACCACATCTATATGTCTATCTACAATCCATCATACAGCAAGTTGTTAAAAGTGTTCCTCAAAAACAAAACCAAATTTCCTCCAAGAAGTATGTTGGATTAAAGACAATTCAGGGAAACAAGAAGAAGACAGAGCAGCTACCAGAACTGTGGAGCAGAGGACAGGGTGTGTTAATGAGTCCAGATTTAAGGTAAGCCTGAAAATTCATCTCTGGCTTCAGAACACACTGGCCCATGTCGACACAGCCCATGAATTCATTTTAAATTGTAATCTCTCATTATGTGCTGTGGGAAGAGCTCTGGATGATGTATTCTTTTGTGTAAACTGCATTTAGAATATTCTGGTAATAAGTCAGAGTCTATCCAATAACCATGTATGTGCTTAATGAGGGTGTGTTGTACATGTTAAGATTTTATGTCTTGGTTTTATGCTTAGGTATTTATAAGTCAATATACAGATAGAGTAACCAATCAAAACTAAAATATTCTGTAAGAATTAGGTAATTCTGTGGAGGCTGGAACTAGACCCTGGCCATTGAGAGAGGTCGTCTAGTATCATGTGTTAAATCCAGATAAGGTGTAATGTTATACAACGTAATACTTTTTTAGAGATATTGTGGGAAGGGGAAGGGAGGGAAAAGGGTGGGTAATTGGGGGGGCACTCCTGGGAGTAATTCTAATATCCAGAATATATACACATTTTATATTATTTTGTTAAAAACTTGTATGGTTGTTCTATAATAAATCTCTCAATAAAAAAAGAATTAGGTAATACATTTTATAATATAAACTATAGTAAAACAGGAGATTATTGAGAGTTGAAACTCGCCTGGGGAGGTTTTTGAGGCTGGATTATGAGCATGGATTTAGAAGTAATGTTGAAGGTAATGATGAGGGGCAGGTATCTCTGGGAGAGGAACAGTATTCAGGAAGGAGTGAGAATGGACTTCTGACCAAATGTCCAGCATACAGCCACGGAGCAGTGATCTATGAGGAATACAGCATCTCTGCTAATTGATTTCTTTAATGGTTATTCTAATATTTATTATTTCATTTGCTCAGTGCAAATTAAGAAGCATTTACTCAGAGTATATGAAGCTACTGAATTCCTGCAGTCCAAGGTCTTTTGAGGCTATTTTTATTTTAAGAGTGGTCTAAAATTCTTTGCCATCAGAAAGCCTCTTTCTGGTGTAGTTATTAATTCAGTTTCTGTTTTTCCTTTCTTTCTTTCTGTTTTTTTAAATTAGTTGAATTTGGACTTACAATTGAAGGGGAATCATTATCAAACAATCAAGAACAAATGTATATTCATATAGTTAGCCAAGGCTGATGCCATTCCATGTTTCCCCCCCTTGGGTTCCCCATGGTTCTATGTTTCCTCCAATTCAACCCCTGTGTTAAATGGCCTTTCTTTCTGAAGTTTTACTGGAGCTCAAGTTGCCAGAGCTGCTGACCACAGCTAATGTATTGCCAAAACAGCATGGAAAGTGTAAACCTAATTTAAAAGGTGTTAATTTATGCCCAAGTATTCTTGCTCAGTCAGAATTATCAATCACAGAATCACAAGGTTAGGTAGTATGCTTTCTGCTTGTCTTTCTTATTTTATCACAAGGCCTTCTGAACTTATTTTTGTTATGAACTGTCATTCATTTGTACATTTGGTTTGGGTGCAATTTAATTATTGATAAAATACCAGTACCTAATTTTAATTAAAGACACCATACATGTTTATAGAATATTATTTGGTGGGAAGAACTAATGTGGAAATGTTTTTGAACTAGCAAAATGCAAACCTAGCCTTTTCTTTTCTTTCTTTTTTTTTTTGAGAGAGAAAGAATTAATTTTATCTAGTTTTTCATGTGGCTTTTGTTGCTCTGACACTTTGTTGTGTACATGGTGCTGGGATACGAACCCATGTCCTCACGCAGGCCAGGCAAGTGCTGTAACTGTGGAGCCACCGCTCCAGCCCCCTTATATTTCTTTATATATATATATATATTTTTTTAATTACTGCATTATAGTTTCACATAACATTGGGATTAGTTGTCACATATTCCTGATGCACACAATTCAGCAATACAATTTAACCTAGCTCTTTCTTTAGAGAAAAATCCAAGAAGTGTTTTTTTACCAGCTATTCATTATAAAAATTATAGATCTCAAAATCAATGGACAAATTAAAAACAATCTTAAGAAATTCAAAGATATTTGAGAACTAAACCTACAGTACAATCTTATTGCATAGGAAAGAAACTCATCAGTGCATAAATTTGAAAAAACCTAGAAATACTAGTTGTTACAGATTATGTAACCAGAGGATTTTAAATTTCTGTTAATTATTTCTGAGTTATTTCAATTTTTAATAATAAACAAACTTATTTTTCCCATTTAAAAAAACAAAAATAATATCCTGGACACAAGAACTCATTACAATCATCCTTCAAGCCTGTGACAGAATAATGATTATTATATATGCAAATAAACATAAGTGTACTATGTATTATTTGCATATGTCTAGTATTGTGTGATTCACTTTTTTTTTCCTTAAAAATTCAAGGGAGAATTCAGAAAGTACGGAATATTGGCAATTATCATTTTTCACACATTGGAGAATGTTTTCTTCTTTGTATATTTACTTCAATTATTTCTGGATGATATGAAATTTTTCACCCTGATTACTATGATTCTTAGCACATGTGAGAACAGTAGCCACAGAGTGTTAACGGTGCATGTGGAATTAATGAAAAGAAAAGCATACATACTTAAGTGACTCTCAAAGCTGTATTCAGAGATGACTGTGTGAGAAAATCCAGGGAACCCAAGGAAAACATTCACAACAAAGACCACTGGCAGTTGTGCCTGCCCCCCAGTACTTAGCCATCGTTGTTGCTGCAAAATCCCTCTGATACTTCAAAAGTACTTTCGGATTCAATAATTGTTGCTTATGGACATGGAAGCTCTATAATTTTAACTTAATATGAAATCTAAGAAATAATCTATTCCAAGAAATATATATATTCTTAAAATTTGAACAAGTTATTTTTAAATTGTTCATTTTGATCAAGTTTAAACTTTGTGAATGGGATGGCTAACAGGAGAAATAATTGCTACAGTTAAATGTTGAACAGAAACTAGTATTCATAATTGGGAAAAATCACTGGCAAATTCACAAATAATTGAATTGATTTTCTTCTTCTAAGATGTTAAACAAGAGACTCACAACCTCATTACCAATTTGAGGAATGAAAATAGTTACTGAATTTGGTGTCAGGAGTTTGACATGCAAGAGTCTGAAATTTACTCTTGATAGTAACGGAAACCAGTATTTAAATCAAATTATAATGTGTGAGTCAGATTTTCATCACTGTAGCAAACTCCTGAGATAAGCAACTTATAAAGGGAAAAAGTTTTTGTGGTTCACCATTTTGGAGGTTTCAGTCCACGATCAGTTGCCTCCGTTGCTTTTGGGTCAGTGGCAGAGCAGCACATCTGGGCGAGGAGTACATGGCAGAGCAAAGCCACACACCTCAGGGTGTCTGGGATGCAAATAAAGAAGATGCAGAGGAAGGGGCTGGTTTTCCACTATCCTCTTCCAGGCTATACTGGCAATTACCAGAAGACCTCCCACTAAGCCCCACCTCTTCAAGTTTCCAGAATCTTCTGGGCCAAAGCCTTTAACCCACAGGTCTTGGGCTTGTACAGATGGGTCAGTTTTGAATAGAGGGGAAAGGAAGGATGTCCCAAGCAGCACAGAGGAACACCATGGGAGAAGGCATGGAGTGGAACTAAGTGGGGGTGTCCAGGTACAGAGGAGATGGGCCTGGCTTGCCTGAAAGATGCCTGTCACAGAAGGGACTCATGAGAGACACAAGTGAGCAGATGAGGTGGGCTCACTGGGCTTTCAAGCCAGGCAGAACAACTGGAACAAAGCCCCTTAGAAAGGAGAAGACTGACCACGAAGAAGGTGGTATGCAACAAAGTCTGGTCATGAACCAGTTTATTAGCTGAGTGGTGGGTACAGAGTCGGTCAGTAGAGAGACCTTTGGGGTAGCTTCAGGGAACCCTGAGTGAGGGGCCCTCCTGAGTTGGAGGGCATGCAGTGTAATGGCAGGAAAGAGCCATTATACAGGATTGGGTGAACTGGCTAGATTGAAAGCATCAGTTAAGATGTTGCCAGTGTTTAAGGAATTTAATATGAAAATACTATGCTGTATTACAAATTAGGGAAGCTTGGTATAGTAGTAAAAGAAGGGACTCAAAAGCCAAACTTCTTGGGTATACACATTTTGACTTTACTACTTCTTAGCTGTGTAACATCCAGCTGTCAAACTTGTATATGCTTCATGTTCCTCGTCTGTAAGATCAGGAAAATGCTGTTAGGATTGTTTAGAGGACTAAATGAACTAATATTCATAAAGAGTTTAGTATTATTCAAGTGTTTGTTAAGGAAATGTCAATTAATGACTCTGTTTTCCTAGGTGTGGGTGGATTCGTGTGTGTTTTCTTCCAGCTCTGTGATTGATGCTGGACAGGTTCTGTCATGGAAAGATGTCAGTTTCTAACCATCACTACAGGTTGGACTTCATGGCTTCCGTTTGGATGCAGGACCAGGAAGTCACTTAGGAGCTACCACCCCAAAACCTAAAGCAGTGATAATCTTTGAGCCTGGGTCTTCTTTCCTTAGCTCCTTCCTTAATCTCTGGAGAAAGCTCTTTCTGAGAGGCTGACCTGGATTTTTTAGCAAGTGCATTATTAGAGAAAATGTGCAGCTTCAACCTCTGAGGCAGATGGCATTTTCAGTCAGCAGGCCAGGAAAGGAGGCCTGGCTGCCTGGGTGTGGCCCCGAGGGTAGTGTGGGCTGGACTCTGCTGGCCCAGTGCCAACTAAGAGAAAGAAGAAGGCAAGGTGTGAGCTGAGGTTATTTAACACTGCTCCAGGTGAGGAACACTACCACTTTCTCCCTAATTTTAACTGCGTTCACCTTCATATCTTCCATAAGCCAGAACACTCTTAACAAATTGGGGTTAGGGTTGGAGTTGGGGGAGGGGACAGACAGAGATGGAGAGACAAAGAAAGGGAGGGAGACTTCCCTTCCTCAGTTATATTGTCAGTCCTTGTGGATGTCAGGAGGTGATATTTTCTCTTCATTTTCATTTATTTTACTAATTTTTTAAAACTACGAGATAATGATAAAATGATAAAAAATATAAATTAACTTTGATTGGTGAGTGATTCCTTTTCCTGAGGTGCTCAAATTTTAGAAAGACAGAAGTGAACATAGATGCTCACAAATCATTGATCTAGGAGACATTTGGAGACAAGACTAAGCTAGCAGAAGATGGGGAAGCACTGGTGGAGACCATGGAGTCAAGGGCTGGCGTTCACACTGGGTTTGAAAGAAGGGTGCACATTTGCTAAGAGGAATGATGGAACTGAATTACTCACAGGCTGTGTGACCTTGAGCAAATCCTTACACCTGGGAAGCTCAGTTTGCTTACGTGTGAAGGTAGAATGTAGTTTACCTGTTTATTGTTAAGATCAAATGGAAAATGTTTTTGATATACTGCAGACAGGCCTGCCACAGAAGAAGGCTCAGAGGATGTTTGTTGAATTGTGCATGAGCAAATAGGGTGTGTGAGCAGCAGTCACGAGAGGTCACGGCAAAGCTGGCAGATAGTTGTCTGATTGATTGACTCTTATCCAGTTGTTGTAGAAAGCCATAAATCATGAAGAGAAATACTGACATTCACCTCTTAACCCGAAAGGTCAAAATTAAAAATAAGACTAAGGTTCTTTGCTATCTTGCATTTTAAATTCCTATGTTTTGATACTTGGGATAGAATCCCAGGGCATTTAGCCAGTGAACCATATCCCCAGCACCCAGCACCTTTTACTTTTTTATTTTGAGATAGGGTCTCACTTAGTTGCTTAGGGCCCTGCTAAGTTGCTAAGACTGGCTTTGAACTTGCAATCCTCCTGCCTCAGTCCTCACTCTCCTGATTTGCTGGGTTTACAGGCATATGGCACCATGACCTGCTATAAATTCATTTTTATCTTATGAATAAACTTTGGGATTTTGCCTTGATCAATTTTCATGCAGGTTTGAATACTATAGTCAGTGTATCTTAGTCAGTTCTGGAAAATATTGAGTGTGACTTGCAGAACTTGTCCTAGTTCTTTTAAAGGCACAAGCTATTGAAGACAGAGTCACTCACAGAAAGGAAATAACTGTCCTTAAGTTGCCCAGAGGTTCTGCTAAGAAATAAATCATGAACGGCCCAGATACTGACCTGGAGGAAAGAACTGGGTCAAAGATGAGACTGGCTGGTGTTTGAGCTCTAAATTTGCCTTTTGTTTCATGTGCCTTAGGTAAATTATTGAACCTCTCTGAACTTTTTTTTTTAATTGCTAAAATGTGGTTCAGAATGTGTGGAATTCTTTTATGTGTTTAACCAATAAATACCTATCCATGGTCCAACTTATGCAGGGTGCTGGAGATATGGTGACAATAAAAATGGTACAATTTCACCTTTGGTGGAAATTTGAGCCCAAAAAAGATGATAGATATTAAATAAATAATAAAGTATCTATTTAATGACAATTTTGATAAGTCTTAAGAAAGAACAGTGCTAGGGAGTAAAAAGTAAATAAAAATAGAGCTAATTTAAATTGAAGAGTGAGATTTAAACTGAGACTTGGAAGATTATGTCTTAATTTTCTATGGCTACTATAATAAATACCACAAACTTAGTGACCTAAAGTAACTCAAGAGTATCATCATCTTATGGTTCTGAAGGTTAGAAATCCAACATGAGTCTCAATGGAATAAAATCAGAGTATTAGCAAGGGTTCCAGGGGAGAAAAAAACCTATTTTCTTGCTTTATCCAGCTGCTGAAGTCTATCCACATTTCTTAACTCATGGCCCCTGTCTTCCATCTTCAAAGTCAGCAAAATGATTTATCCTGGACCATTTTAGACATGTCCCTTTTAGTGAGTCACTCTGTTTCCCTCTACTTTTAAGGACCCAATGATTACAATTGGGGCCACTTGGGCAATTCAGGATCATCTCCCTATTTTATGATCAGTTAATTAGCAGCCTCAGTTCCATCTATAACTTTAATTCCCCTTTGCTATGTAACGAATCTGTGAAGGTTACTATGCAGACATCTCTGGGAGGGCCATTATTAAGCCTAGATGGATAGGAATGAGCCAGGGCAAGGTGTTCAGGAGTGAGGAAGACAGTCCAAGCAGAACTATGGTGTAACAAGGACCCTGAGACAGACTTCCGTCAATTTGGTGGGAAAGGAGAGTGTTTATGAAAGCTTCTAAATGAGGAAAACAGCAGTATAAGCTAAGGTTCCGGAGGTGTACATGCTACATTTTAGAGGGCACTTTTGCCTTTGTTGAAGATTTGGAATTTTCTTCTCTACTTGCATTGTCAATCAGCTAGAATGTGAGTGAGTGAAGCATCATATGATGGCATTTAAGGTTCCCTCTGTCTACTTGGAGGAGAATGATTTGGAGAAGCTAGTGAGGAGGCTACTGTAGTTACCAGAGGAAAAGAATCATGGGAATCCTTAACACAGGACCTGGCAATTCATGGGAAGTCTTGTGTTGGTACTTCCTCTCTGCAACCCTGGTATTCTCCAGCATCTTTCTCAGCCACAGACATTGTTGCCCACTGTGCTTCTCCCAAAGCCTTTCTCCTTTCATGTTCCTTTTTCTCACCTGTAGTATCCTTGAGAATCTGATTCAAGAGTTCATCTGCCAAGAAGTTCTCAATCACTGGTTTTATTTTACATCAGATGCTTTACATACTATGATCATCCTTTCATATCTGTGGGGAGTTGGTTCTGAGGACCCATCCCTCCCCACCAAAATCCAAAGATGCTCAAGTCCCTTATATAAATGGTATAGTAATATTATATAATCCACATACATCCTCCTTTATTCTTTGAGTCATCTCTAGATTACTAACACTTAATGTAACATAAATGTTATGTAAATAGTTCTTATATTATTTAGGGAATAATGACAAGATAAAAAAGTTTGTGCATGTTCAGTATAGACACAAATTAAAATTATTTTTGATCTGTAGTTAGTTGAAATTGTGGATGTAGACCCTATATATAAGGGACCAATTTTATTGGATGACTTCACTCCTGACATGCTTGCTACCATTTCACCTTATTACTCCTACTTGAATCTCTTCTGGCATCCTACGGTGGCTGCTGTCCTTCCCAAATTCCCAAGCCACCATGCTTAAGATAGACTAACTTGATTGGATTAAGCCCTAATTTTGAACATTGGGGTGCCAGGGTCTCCCATCATCTACTATATCCTGCTATCAAAGTTGAATCCTTGAGCTGATGAGGTCAAATGTCCCACTGCTGACCCCTGTACAGGTTGTTATGCTGACTAGAGGCATATTCTCAGAGACTCCAGTTGTTTTTCTTTTTTTTTTCTTATTCATAGAAATTGTATTTATTTATTTATTTATTTTTGGTACCAGGGATTGAATCCAAAGATGATTTACCACTGAGTCATATCCCCAGTCCTTTTTAAATTTTGACACAGGGTCTTGCTAAGTTGCTTAAGGCCTTGCTACATTGCTGAGGCTGGCTTTCAACTTGCGATCCTTCTGCCTCAGCCTCATGAGCTTCTGGACCATGCCTGGCAAGTTTCTCAATATTTTCCCTCCTTTTCATCCCCTCATTTTTTCTAAGCACCTAACATGACATCATGAATACAGCAGGAATTTTAATAATCACTTCTTGGGTGAATGAATGGGGAGCCACAAAATTTTCTTGGGACTCATAAAGTCTCACTAAATGCTTTGGTATTTCAACAGGAAAAGGGGGTAATGATGCTTAATTCAGGAAGATATTAGGAGGATTACATATGATGAATGTGCTATGTATTGGAGGAGGCATTTCTCCACAAGAAATGTCAATATGCTAATGACAAGCTGTCGCGGAGTCAGAGGCCACCTAGGCGTAGAGCAGCACTCATTTAGAATGCCTCGGTGGCACTCTTCAGCAAGGGATGGGTGCAAATTGTGTTTTGTTACCTCTCACCCACATCTCAAGTGCCTTCCTATAGCCTTCTCTGTGTGTTAAGGAAAAATAAACTCCTACTTTATTCAAGCCACATTTTGGTGGGCATTGGAGGAGTGCAATAGAAAGGTGGCTTCTGGAACAAATTTGCAGGGCACTTTAATTTTTTCACTCTCTAACCTAATCACTTTTTCCACACAGTCAATGGACTGGATTGATTTTGACATGACACTTAAAATCTTCCATGCATTTTGAGCAACTTTTTTCATGTTTAAATTAATGGGAAATGTAAAATTAAATACTGTACTGAAGCCTTTAAAATCAGGTATCTGTCTATTTGGTTACTGTTTGATTACTCAAACCAACATGATGAACTATAACAATATCCAGGCCAAAAATATATAAAAAATTGCAAAAGATGAGAGAGCTGGAGCTGTCACATTGGTTCTTATCACAGGAGAAGACCAAAACATAGATTCAAAGCTGCTTTGATTGATCTCTGAACACAGTGAAATTTCAGCCATGGAAATGTTTGATGTGGGTAATATGATTGATAAAATGAATTTATTTTTGTAATCTTACAAGACTACAGTGTGGTTCCTTTTATAATGACAGATGAATTATGTGAACAGATTCTGCATTCTTTTGACTAAGAAAGAGGAGCAGTTGTTAAAACACTGTCAACTATTCTCAATTAAGCCAAATTCTTTTGGCTTAAAATTCTGCAGATATCAAGAGCTTCTTTGGAGAAGGTTAGCATACCAATGAGACATATCAGTATTTTCTTTGTACACTGTACTATTCCAGGTGCACTCTATATTAGCTGTTGGTCTGTGATGTAATAAATGAACAAAAAGTATTATTTGGAAATAGAGAAAATTTTATTTTTATGTTGAAAATGTATGTACTTGGTAATTTATTTGTTCATTCCTATGTTGGCTCTTGTAAGTTAATCAATTAATGGTGGTGAGTTTAGGATACGGGTATATTTTATTAGTGTCACAGTGATGAACACAGTATGTATGTTATTGAAATAATGACGTACATTGATATAATTTCATCTATTAGATGGTTATGGACTAAATGCAAAATTTAAATATATATCTAGATCTATTTATATATATATTTATCTGTACCATAATGCTGTATTAGATTTTTAAAAATTTAAATAAAATAGATATTACTATTCAATAGAAATATATGTTTTGCTGAAGAGACTGAATTGATTTTAAATTCATTGGCTCACCCAGTGGTCATGTTTAATATTAGTGAATCTTCCAGTTTGCATGAGATATGGTTTTCTTGTTAAATCATTTGTTGAATTATTTTTTTTCCAAACAAATCTGTTTTTTCATGACTTTTATGTTCTGTAGGCTTAATGTTATTTTACTTTTCTTCATTGAATTCCAATGGAAGTTTTTAGCTACAAAATATGGTCATAAGAAAGCTTAAGAAAGAATTAAAAATTTTAAGAAAGACTCCCTAGGTGTTTTACTATATTCCAGAAGGGCAGGAATCTTGACTCCTATTCATGGTTAGACAGTCAGCCCTTGGACACTATTCAGCCTTTTGCATCTCTGCTTAGTACAGTAGATTGAATAAATGCTTGTAGAATGAATTAGCAATTTAAAAACCTTAGCATTTCTTTTAACTTAGAAAAGTTAGGTTTCTTTGCATATGTAATTTTCTTCCCAAATATATTTTGTGACCATCTTTGGAATTATTGCTTATTAAAATACTTCTCTAGCATTATCTGAATAAGGTTTATTTGACATTTGAACACAAAGTCAGACTCCTGGATCTACCACTGAGATCTGACTCAGTCTCAGTCTCATGTGGCTCCAGGTATATAACAAGAGTTCTATCTTGGATCCTTTATAACTGCAAGTCTTTGAAATTTTTGTCTTACTCTTTACTTCCTTGACTTTCTTCTAGGCTGTCCATCTTTCTACAATGTCACTATTAATGTGCTCCTTCTGGAGAGGGCATTAGACTGAGGAAAAGCCAGGTTCTACCACACAACTGATCTGTTTGTTTATGTATTTGTTTATTTATTTTAGTGGTGCTAGGGATCAAAACTGGGATCTTGTGCCTGCTAAGTAAGCACTCTACCATGGAACTACATGTCAAGTTCCTCCTCTCACACAACTGACTTTATCATTTCCTCTCTCCAGGCACAGATTTTTCTCAACATTAAAATGGGATGGCTGAGCTACTGGATCTCTTGGACTTTGTGCGGCTCCGTTATTTGGTGATAGCGATTTTTGAAGCCTGATGTACATCCTATCAATAGTGCTACATAAAATGTTTTCCACCAAAGAATACAACTACTTTGGTTGATTCATTAGCAAGAAATTGCCTGTGAATTAATCACTATTTAAGTTATTTTTAGACATGGGTTATTTAATAATACCATTCTTTAAAATTTTCTGCATCAATTTTATTTGGTCGTCCCTGAATACATGATAGATAACTTTTCATTTCAGTGGTTAAAAACTACGTAAGTCTTACCAATTGTCTTGTAGATCCTGCCAAAGACCTCTACAGAGAAGAAAAAAGGTCTTTGCTTTAGAGTATAATCTGCAGAAGTTGGAAAAAGCTCCACCTGCCCAAGTGACCTGTTATTAAATCATAAACACAATGAGCAGTGATTGTACAGGTGGCCTTGCTAAATACAGCCCACAAGACAGGAAGAAAGAGTGACCCCAGTAAGTACATTCTCAAAGTCTTGTTCATCAGGTTAATTATGTGTTGGACTGGGGTTTGAGGAGCTTAAAACCAAGTCAGATTAGTTTTTTTTCCAAAAGGAGAGTGAAATAAAGAGGGAGAGTAGGAGCGTGAAGGGAGGGAGGGAGAGAGAAGAGTTGGGGATGGGGGAGGAGAAAGAGTGCATGGGAAGGGACCCAGGAAGCTCAAGATTGTGAGCGTATGTTGAGTTTCTAAAAGCTGTTGCCAACAGGAGGAAAAGCCAGTCACATCTGATTAGTAAGGAAGCAACCTGCGCTTATTTCAGAATTCTGTCTTGTGCTGTTCCTGGTGTCAGAAGGAAGGGTCCTGTGGTAGGGGACAGGGAAGGATTGTATGTGATTGCAATTCCTCTCTCTTGGGCAGGCTGCCTGGGGAGGTATTGAGAGTGTAGTCACGAAGGTGGGATCAATTTTCTTATATTTTGAGTAGTTGTTAACACCCTACTTCTTCCTTTAAGGTGGATCCCATATAAATAATAACTATTATTTAGTCTAATCCACACTGGCTCCTATGTCTCATGGTAGATTTAATATTAATCAACTTAATTATTTCTCTTGGTTTCAGGTATAAAGGGCAATGAACAGGCTGAAAAATGTTTCTGCAGTTCAGCTTGTAATATTGGCAGCTCAAGAATGGACAGAAAACAAGGGAAATACGTAGTAAATATCGAACACTCTGGAAACCAGCCGGTGAGTACGGGCAGGACTTTTGTGCTATGTTCTAAATAGCAGAGCGGCTTATCTTTAACATATTTTTTATTTTATCTAAGAATTTTTTATTTCAACATAATTCTTCTCTGAGAAGAATTTTAAATTGAAGCTTTACATAGAGATAATTTTATCTATTTTATTACTACTTATTGATAAGAAAATTTATTTCTGCAAGTCAATATATGCTTAGTTGAAATTTTTATTTTAAATGTTTATTAATTGAGACATTAGCAATTTTTGGAGGGACAATTCAACATCTTCAAATAAATCCTGTGCAGTTGTAATTTAAGCATAAACCAATAAATCTGGTTTAGATTGAACTAACAAATTGTTCTGAAAATATGAATTGTAGATTTTTGTGTTGTGTCTAGATTTGTAGTGTAATGTATAGACTTGTCAGAATTCAGAGTTCTACATGTCTTTGCAGGTTAGAAGTCAGTCTTGTCAGTGGAGTCTAGACCTCAGAAGCAAATTATATAGCAAATCCCTTAGGTTGATCTCAACTTAACTACTTAATAAATTTCTTTTTGATAAAGAATTGCTTTGAGAGCTTAGGATTAATTGAACTGAAAATGTCAGTAGTCTTTATCATATCCATTTAGGATTGGGTATACATGAGACATAACACATTTTAATTAAAGTATACATAAAATAAACCCATGTTAAATGTACACTTTGATAAATTTTTACACACATGTACATATACATATGCAAAGTTTTTGCATATCTGCTTAAGCACTGCTCAGATCTAGAAACAGAATATTTTCAGCACCCAAGAGGCTATGCCTGCTTCTAATTCCTTCAGAGGTAACTGCTCTTAACATCTTTAGCACCACAGTTTAGTTGTGCATTTTCTTGAGATTCATATAATTGGAATTATAAAGTATGTGCTCTTTTGTGTGTGGCCTATGTTGCTCATTATAGATAGCTTGTCTCTTTTTTATTACTGTACAGTATTCCATCTGCATAAATATATCACAATTTATTTATTTATTGTTTTGCTGATGAATATTTGAGTTGTTTTTAGTTTTGGACTATTATGAATAAAGTAATTAAGAACTTCTTTGTCCTTGGCTTATATTGGATAGATGCTTTCATATCTCTTGAATATATAAGTAGCAATACAATGATTGTCATATTATTGGAGCTGAGAGCTGCTAAGTATTTAGGTTGTCAAATATGACTTTGACCCAACTGCAGTAATAGAAACAAGAGGCCAAAAGGAAAGGGTGTTAACCCCCATAATATTCCATTTTTATTCTGCAATGGAATTGCACTGGGCAACGGTTAGGTGGATCAGTTTAAATGGGGATCATCTCATTGCCAAGGGAGCCCTGAACAAAAAGGCTTCTGATATTTTGTGGACCCGGAAGCTACAGAATGAGGAAGAAGGGCTAGAAGTGAAAAAGAACTGTGTTGAGTTAGAGTGGAGAAAAATGTCTTCAAGGAGGTCTCCACATAATTATATTTAACATATACAT